>JAJQKJ010001073.1:0-174657 GCA_029574335.1 Rana kukunoris | reverse complement strand
AATGGATGGCGGGCAGATTTTGATGGCCAAATGGGGATGGCGGGCAGATTTTGATGGGCCCAACGGGATTTTGATGGCCCGGGGCGGGCAGATTTTGATGGGGGCAGATTTTGATAATGGCGGGCAGAGGAATAGACTTTTAAAAAGATGCTAGATTTTGATGGGGATGGCTGATTTTGATGGCCCACTTCCCAACTTTTCTTACGGATTAAAAGCTAATCCATCAGTTTAGCTTCAGCAATTCAGCTATTCAGCATTCCCACGCATTTTCTGCAGGAAATGCATTTTCTAGTTGTACAAATACATTTTCAAAACCAACCAAAGCGATGCAGTGAAAATGAAGTGAACAGGAAAAAGGTGGCTGACATGTTTCACATCATGTGGTGCTTAAAGAGGGGGGTCACCCTTAAGGGGGTTTGTAGATCTTGCGGTGTGATTTAGTAAGTGGGATGTATTAGGGGGTGTCCCGAGCGTGTATTGGGGGAGGGGGGTGGGGGCGGCTGGTGAGTGTGGGGTGCCAGGGTGGTGGATCAGTAGTTGCATTGTGCTGGAATAATGCGGATCATTTCTCCTCCTGACAGATGTCTGTGCGGTACGGTCGCCCGGGTGTGAAGAAAACCACCAATAGGAAGAGGACACAAGTGCGGCAGGCGTGGGATGTGAGTGCTCTGGGGGTGCGGGGACCCCCCCCACACACGGGATCCGGGGGCTGCAGGTTGTACAGTATAGAATTACTGACTTCCAGAGTTTAATTTCCTATTCTGTGATATCTGAAGAATTGATAATCACTTCCTTTGAAGCAGGGGCCTCCAAACTGCGGCCCTGGGGCTGAATGTGGCCCTTTGCGTGCCTTAATGCGGCCCATGGGACACTATTCCATCCAACTCCAATGGGGCATAATTCTTGTTGCAGCTTCTTTTCTTTGGCTTTGGTGGCTGCATTTGTTTTCTTTTCCCCCCCAAGCTAATAACATTTACAGCAAATGCAGAAAATACAAGCGTATCCTGCCAGAAATTAGGTGTTCTGGTCCCTTCCCGTGACTGTGTTGAACAATTTTTTCTTTCTAGTTATCTTATGTAAACTTCCGATTAGCCTGACCCCCCCCCCCCCCCCTGGAATATAGATGAAGAGATAGTCCAAATCAGGAGAGCAGCCTAGGTTGACAGCCATAGCTCCCTCCCATAGGCACAGCAGAGGAGTGACCTAGTCACTTTAGACAGACTAAAGCTGAACTCCAGGAATTCAGCCACTTTGTACAATGTGTTGGCACACTATGGGGTTAAATCCAATGAGGTGCATGCCATCTAATGGACTTACTGCTTTTTAATTACACCTGACAGTTTCACTGAGCGTTGGGAGTACAACTAGCACTCTGACAGGAGAGAATTTGTCTTCTCACACACAGCGTCTCTGCCCGCCCCCACATTCTGCTGGGGTTTAGAACTCTTGTCAGGTTTTATTGCTGTCTGTGTCCCTGTTAGAGAGAGTCCTGCACCCACTCATTACAGACCAACACAGACCCATTCTCCTGCTCTCCAGGATTGAGTCTGAAAGAGTGACTCCTCCCCAGGGCTTGAACTGACTCCAGTAGTAATCGGCGTGCGTCCTAAGAGTAGGACGTACGGCTCCTGGAGCCAGATAGGCAGGGTTTTCCTCCCCCAGCATCAGCCTCCACTGTCAGATCCGCTCTGACCTCGAGCCGCCCCTGGATCCCCTGGTTTCTCTCTCCCTCTGGAGCCCCCACCTGCCAGAAACCAGACAGGCAGACGGTGACAGACACTGCTAGGCAAGCCTGCACTATCCCTCCATCCCTCCTGCAATCCACCGCTTGGCTTCCCCCTGCTTCACCTGACCCCCCTGGCTTCCCTCCGTCACCCTTCTCCAGCAGGTAAGCCTTTCACTGAGGCTGCAGACGGCCGTCCTTTTGAGGACAGCAGCTGCTGCCACTTAAAAGCCCCTGCTATCTCCCTATCCACATGTCCCCTCCTATACCCCCTCACTACCCATCCGCCACCTGCCCTGCAATCCTTGGCAATTTTCAGCCATTTCTGGCATTTCTGGCTTCCAGGCCGGCGTTTTTCGATACATCCGCGCCGGCCTGGAAGCAATCGCGGCAGCCGCAATTTAGGAAAGGCCGCGGTTTCACCCGCGGCCTAGTGGCGCGCCGCTTCTCACCCCCTCCAACCGCCACCAAAGTCCGAAAACGGACTTGAACCCCACCCCATACCCCCAGGAAAGTTACCTCACACCCCGGTCTAGTAATCCTGGCCCCAAATAGTAGCACCGATTCACCCAATCTGGAAGCTTTACCAGTCTGGATCCTGCGACCCGATCGGCAGGCCATTTTTGCTACACCCAGCCCCAAATCTTAATGACCACTACAACTTGATCCAGGGGTTACCCGATCGCCTCTTACAGGGGTCAGGAAGGAATTTTTTTCCCTGCCGGAGCATATTGGCCGAGCGCCGCCAGGGTTTTTTGCCTTCCTCTGGACCAAGCCAGGAGAGAGGAGTTTAGCCAATTCCTCTCCCCACTGCCCTAAAATCCACCCCCCCCCCCCCTGGTGTATTGGCGAACATGGCATGTAGGCAATATTCTGCCGAGACCATTTGGAGTTTGAGGCAATGCGCCGCAATACTGCCAGCCATCACCAAAAAGGCCCTAAGAACTGAGCGACTATGGAGAACCAATCATAGATCGACGGTTAGACATTTCAGTCATTTACCCCAGGTCAAGCACATATCATGTGCTCTGATCAATACTAGATCGGCAGTAAAACACCGACTAGAAATCCGCGACTTCATTCAACAAAAGGATCTAGACTGTCTTTTTATTACAGAGAGCTGGCTCACAGCCGACTGTAACACCATTCTAGGAGAATTGGTGCCAGAAAATTACCGTATCATAACGGAAAACAGAATAGGGCAAAGAGGAGGCGGCCTGGCGGTGATCCACAAGACTCATCTTACGATCACCAAACCAGTCCGCCAAAACCCTCTTCCATTCATGGAAACCCTTACTCTGCAACTGCAAGCAAGTTCAAAGGAGACCGTCCACATTCTGCTCTGCTATAGGCCACCCGGCCCAAAATCGCAGCTGCTCTCATCATGGACGGATTTCTTCTCCACTTATACCCTCAACAGTAAACAACTTTTGCTGTTAGGGGATTTCAATCTCTGGGCCAATTCCTCACAAGACCCCATTGCCGACGCCTGTATTGACCACCTGGAAGGATTAGGATTGCAGCAACTAGTATGTGGGCCTACACATGCTTCAGGTCACACACTCGATCTTATTTTCAGACAAGCTCTGGAAATAAAAATTAGGGAAAATGAAAAATTGCCATGGACAGACCACCAGGCAATTATATTCAGTATTTCCACCATCCCCCCCGCAACAAAAACATCGAATCCAGTGGCAACACACTGGACTAGATGTCAGAAGAAGCTCCACTCGGAACGCTTCAAAACGACTTTAAGGAAAAAAATAGAAACAACCCAGCCGCAGCAAACGGCCGTTGAAACATTGAAAGCCATAAACTCGGCCATGCTACAGTCAGCCGACTTGGTAGCGCCGAAACGAATAACCCGCATTCGGAAAAACAACCGCAGCAGCTGGTTTAACAACCAGCTGTCGTTACTGAAGCAAGAACGCAGAAGGGCAGAATCTGCCTGGAAAAGATGTTCTTCTGAGCTAAACCTATCCATCTACAAGGCGACCACAAGAAAATACCACAAAGGAATTTTCCAAGCCAAGAAGAATTATTTTTCGGAGGCTATCAACGGTGCCCAAAACCGCCCCCGCGAACTCTTCAAGATGGTCACCCAGACCATGAAACCAGGATGCATTGAAGCCCCCAGTTCGGACACACAAGAATTTTGCAATGAGCTATCGGATTATTTCGTTAATAAAATCGAGGCAATCCGTGAAAGCATTCAGCAAAATTTTTCTCCCCTCAGCCCCCCCTGTAGCCTCTCACACAGCACCCATAGTAATTCTCCGATATCAGGTAAGTTCACCCTGGAACCCATCTCCATCGAGTCCACTAAGAATGTCATTTGTACTCTGCGCAATGGCGCAGCACCAAATGACATTATCCCCACAAAACTGCTGAAGGAATGCGCCGACATCCTGGCTCCTCCCATCACGCAGCTTATCAACCAGTCTTTCTTGGAAGGCATAGTGCCCTCACAGTTGAAAGAGGGTGTAATCCAACCCATCCTGAAGAAACCCTCCCTGGACCCCAAGGACCCACTCCACCGCCGTCCCATAACAAGCCTCAACGTATTCTCTAAGATAATGGAAAAAGTAGTGGTACAACAGCTGCAACTGCATTTAGATACCCACAAGCTACTTGATCCATTGCAATCAGGCTTCCGTCCCGGACATGGGACGGAAACAGCATTACTGAAAGTATGGGACGATGTTCTCAAGGCCGCAGACGAAGGAGAATCTTGTCTCCTGGTTCTGTTGGACCTAAGTGCAGCTTTTGACACTGTAGACCACAATCTGTTACTGACTCTCGGCTTTCTGAAGTAGCCAGGGTCGCAGAAGGCGATTTATCTTGGTTCTCCTCTTTTTTGGAAAACCGATCGCAAACAGTGAATCTAGGACCTTTTACGTCTGAAAAACGCACAGTAACATGCGGAGTCCCTCAAGGATCGCCTCTGTCACCAGTGCTATTCAACATCTACCTTCGTCCTCTTTTTGAGATTATTAGCAGCCAAAATCTGCTTTATCACTCTTATGCAGATGACACGCAACTGTATTTCCGCATCTGCAATAGACAGGATCACCACCTCAATCTAGAGACATGCCTCTCTTTGATAGAGGACTGGATGACAAAGAGTTATCTTAAACTCAATGGAGCGAAAACAGAACTTCTTCTGTTTCACGCCAAGCGAAGGAATCAACCCTCAACAGCGTGGACCCCCCCGCCTATTTTGGGCAAGCTCATCACCCCTAGCGCCAAAGTCAAAAGCCTAGGGGTCATTTTTGACTCCTTTATGACAATGGACGCACAAATAGGGTCAGTGGTCAGCGGATCTCACCATCTACTGCGCCTACTACGCAGACTCACTCCGTTCATCCCTAAAGAAGATTTAGCGGTCGTGGTGGGAGCTATTGTAAACTCCAGGTTGGATTATGCAAATGCCCTTTACCTCGGTCTCCCCAAATACCAAATCGCTCGTCTGCAAGTCGTTCAGAATACGGCCGCCAGACTTGTGACTGGGAAAAAACCCTGGAATCTATCTCACCTTCACTGAGAGCCCTTCATTGGCTGCCAGTTAAAGACAGAATCGCTTTTAAAGCTCTCTGTCTTACGCATAGATGTGTCCATGAGAATGCCCCCCTTTACTTATGCGAATTAATAAAAGCGCATAATCCAAATCGCGTTTTGCGATCCACGAATCAGAACCTGCTCCAGGTTCCGAAAGCCAACTTCAAGTCCAAAGGAGAAAGAAGATTTGCGATCCAGGGTCCCAGACTATGGAACGCTTTACCAACCAGCATTCGGTTGGAGGAGAACCACCTAGCATTTAGGAAAAAGGTCAAGACTTTTCTCTTTTGATATCAAAGGAGACAGGAACAACAAGCGCCCAGAGGCGATTCAGTTCGCATGTGCCGCGCTATATAAGTTTTCATTCATTCATTCATTCATTCACAACTATCATTTCATAGAAATAAACAGGCATTTGGAGGACTTGGACAACAGGGGAAGGAGAAAGAACATTCGTGTGAGAGGCATCCCTGAGACTGTAGAATCTGCACACATCATGCCTGCCTTACAGCGTGTGTTTAATAGTCTGCTAGAGAGGCAGGAGGATGTCGCAATTGAATTTGTCAGGGCTCATAGAGCACTCAAACCGAGGGGGCCTGATTCTGCTCCTCCACGGGACATTATTTGCTGCCTACAAAGCTTCCCACTGAAGGAGGAGATAATGAGGAAAGCGAGGGGAAATGATCAAATTGTGTTCAATGGGGCCACGATTATGCTGTTTCAGGACCTTTTACAGATCACTTTGAAGAATCGGAGGGCCCTGCGCCCGCTGCTGGACAAGCTGAGGGAACGTGATCTGAGATACTCCTGGAAATTCCCTTTTGCCCTGTCAGTGACATCTGGTGGCCACCAACACACTTTGCGGGACCCAGATGGTTTACAGGATTTCTGTGCTGCATTGGATCTGGACTATGTCCCTCTCCCTGACTGGTATGCAGAATTCCGGGACCCACGGCCGGATGGCTCACCACCCAGATCTCCCTTCTCCACGCCAGAGAAACGTCCCCAAAAAAGGCAAAAACCCCTTCGCCCGGGCAGCTCTAAAGCGGGCACTCCACACTCCTCCAGGAGGGGGCGAGGAGAGGACTGATTGTATTAGCCGTCATTGAGTTTACGGTCCACCATTCCACCTCATACCTCAGCCTTCCAGCAATTGCTCTGTTTTTGTTTTTGTTTTGACTATTTTTTTGGTTCACTGACTGCCTATTGCTGATGTGGTACACCGGACGGTCTACTCACAGATCCCCCCCCTGCCTCCCACGTTTTTGGTCTGTGTTTAGTTTGTTATGCTGATCACGTGGAGGTTCTACCTAACTTACATTGCCCACTTGGTGGTTGATAGGGGGCTCTCCCTGCATAGACATTGTGAGTGAACTGACGCATGCTCTCTGCTACTGCCTTGTTCTGAACTCTAGGTCTATAGCTATGCTTTGTGGAGACTGAATCAAAAATTCAAGGACTTGGCAGGGAGAGGCGAGACCTCTAGTGGGCGGCGAAATGTGACCTGCAGGACTCAGGGGGGATCCTCTTAGCGGTCAGATTGCTGACATATATTGACTTAATCTGCCCTTGGTGTTGGGGGGGGACTGTGGTGGTTCATATGGGGCCCCTTTTCTCCCCTTTTTCTTTTCCCCCTCCTTTTTTTTTTGGGTCCGGGAAGACACGTCTAGTAATAGACGAAGCTACGTTAGCCATTTTTTGCAGGCCGTGTGTGTTTTGTGGTTGAAATTTGTAACGTATACAGTTTATTTTACAAGTTTTATGATTGTACTGGTATAGCTGACAGTCTACATCATTGTTGACTGCCTCCCTCTACCCCCAAACCAGTGCCTCCGCATTCTCTGAGGGATTGCGGACGCATTGACTTATTCCGCCCATCCGAGCAGGGAAATCTCATACTCTCTTTTTCACTCTCTGCTCTCTGGCTCTTCTTACTCCCTCTCTCTCTCCTTCCTTCTCTCTCAATTTCTCTTGCTGGCACTACTGCCTCTCCTCCTTTTTCTTGGTAAAGTCGATCTTGCTAGTTGTATCTATTTGATCTTGATTCACGGTTGTCTGTGTCCTGTGATTCTCTTTTACTACAGGTGCGCTCGGCACATCTCGCTCTGAGTCCTGACCATGGCATACACGGATCTCGGGCGGAACCCATTCGTGGTTTCTCACAACGTGAAGGGCTTAAACATCCCTGAGCGGCGCTCCACTCTCCTGCGGGAACTCAGGAAAGGTAAGCCCCAGTTTGTGCTCCTTCAGGAGACTCACTTCAAAACACATCACATACCCCGCACGACGGACTCCTGTTACACGGAGGCATACCATGCCACGAGTGACGACTCCAGGGCTAGGGGGGTGTCTATCTTGATCAGCAAACACGCACCCTTTGTCCTCCAGGAAAAGGTTACTGATCCAGGGGGTAGATACGTGTTTTTAAAAGGCCTATACGGTCGTACGCCTGTAACGGTGGCTAATGTCTATTTTCCCAACAAGGCTCATGTTTCCTTTTGTCAGCAGATAGTCCGAAAACTGTTGGGCTTCTCATCTGGATGCCTGACTCTAGGGGGGATTTCAATGTTCCACTCAACCCGCTATCAGATACATCCAATGGGAAGACCTGCATTACCTATAGGACCCTTAGGCGCATCAAAACGTTGCTTCAATCCCTACAATTGGTTGATGCTTGGAGGTTTTTATACCCAGATGGGAGGGACTTCACTTTTTACTCTCCCCCGCACGACCGACATTCTCGCATAGACTATCTTTTCATATCCCAGAGGGATCTGACGAAGGTGTCAGGGGCCCGTATAGGCATACGGTCCTTTTCGGACCACGCCCTGATCTCACTCTCCTTGGGGGAACTCTCCACTCCACATAGACAGCCTGCCTGGAGACTTAATGCGTCTCTCCTGACGGACCCTGAACTTAGATCAGAATTGACTGTATCGCTGGGCGAATTTTTTCGTAGAAATGCAACGGCCGAGGCTGACCCCCTAGTGGTGTGGGAAGCACACAAGTGTACGATACGTGGCGAACTAATGAAAATGGGTGCGCAACGCAAGAGAGATAGAGATGTAACCATTAGCAACCTGGCGAATCGGATAACATTTCTAGAGACGCTTCATAAACAGTCCCTGTCTGTACAGACAGCTGCGGAATTGCTAGAGAAAAGGAAAGACCTACAACAGCTTTTTGATGAGCGTTCGCGGAGGTTCCTTTTCTTTAGACGACGGATTTATTACGAGTCTGGCAATAAAGCTGGGAAGTTCCTAGCCCGGGCTCTGAAAGAGCAAACAAACAAGAATTTCATACACGGAATTCGTCGGGCCGATGGCGCGCTTGATGTCACTACGGATGCGATTGCGGGGCACTTCCACAGCTTCTACACAAAGCTGTATAACTTACCGACTGGACATAGACCGGAGGGACGAGAGGGAGATAGGGCTCAGATAATTAGGGACTACCTGTTAGATAGTGGCCTCCCCGCTATCTCAGATTCAGATATCGCTCTACTAGAAGGCCCGATCACACAGGATGAAATAGCCACCGCTATAACGCAACTTAAACCGGGGAAGAGCCCAGGCCCTGACGGCTTCACCTCTATATATTATAAAACCTTTGCCCAGACACTAGTGGGGCCCCTCAGAGCCGCTCTGGACTCTCTGTCCGATCCTAGAACGTGTCACGCCAGACTTTCTCTCAGCCCACATCACGGTTTTACACAAGGAAGGCAAGGACCCCACTGACTGTGCCAGCTACCGTCCCATATCGCTCTTAAATCTTGACGCCAAGATACACGCAAAGGTATTGGAGTCCAGGCTGAGTCCCGTTCTCTCTGATTTGATTGGACCAGACCAGGTGGGCTTCATGCCGGGTCGTGAAGCGCGAGACAATGGGCCAGATTCAGGAAAGGTTACGCTGGCGGATCGAGTGATCCGCCAGCCTAACTGTGGCTTTGAGCCGGCGTTTCTGTTTTCTGTAACCAGAAAACAAGAAACGCCGGGTTGAAGTTCCGATGCGAGCAGCGTAACTGAGTTTCGCCATCGCATCGTTACTTCAACTTAAAAATGGCGCCGGGGGCGTTCCCGCCGATTTACGCTCAAAAAATATGTTAATGAGCGGAAATCGGCAATTCACGATCGAAATCCGGCGCGACGCAATGACGATACGACGTTTCCGGACGGGATACGCGGCGCATAGATATACCTACATGGGGTTGGAGTATCCTATGTTAGGTATAGGCGTCGTCATCGCGTCGGAAAAAAAAAAAAAAACGTCGCTTGCGTAAAACGGTCATGAATGGGAATGTGACGTCATTGACGTTCATTCACAGATTTTGGAGCATGCGCACGGGGATGTTTTGACACTCGACGCATGCGCAGTACGTTGGCGGCGGGATCGCGCGTAGTTAGCATACTACACGCCCCGTACCCGCTACATTTGAATTCCGCCGGCTCATTTGTGATGCGCTGCCGCAACTTTAGGAGCAAGTGCTTCGTGAATGACAGCACTTGCTCCTAAAATTACGGCAGCGCAACGCAAATGAGATGCGTTACTCCAGAGCAAAGATGCTCTGGAATACGTGAATCTGGCCCAATGTAATTAAAACCTTGCTGCTAACACAGGCGGCTCGGACCGGAGGTATCGAGGGCCTTCTCCTGTCCACTGATGCAGAGAAGGCCTTCGATCGCGTCGCGTGGGACTACATGCTGGCCGTATGCACTAAGGTGGGTCTAGGCCCTCACATGATGGCCAGGATTTCGGCATTGTACCAAAGTCCCTCGGCTAAATTGAAGATAAATGGCTCCCTATCGGAGAGAGTCTCGATTGCAAATGGCACTAGGCAGGGGTGTCCGTTATCTCCCCTCCTATTCATACTGTCTTTGGAACCCTTCATTAGGATGGTCAGGAACAATGCAGACATTCGGGGCTTCAAGATTCTGAATACGGAATATAAGGTAGCCGCCTACGCAGATGATCTTCTCTTTTTTCTCACCAATCCTGTGACATCTCTGCCAGTTTTGCTGAAGGAGTTCGCTATATATGGTTATGTTTCTAACCTCAAAATTAACTATGCCAAGTCTGAAGCCCTGAATCTCTCGTTGCCGGATAATGTCTTGTCCCAGGTGAGGGCGTCGTCCTCCTTTAGGTGGGAAACCAAATCTTTAAAGTATCTGGGAGTATGGCTCACGCCAAACCTAGCGGACACATATAGACAAAACTTCCCCCAGTTCCTTAAAAATGCGGAGGTAGATCTGGAGAAATGGAGATCCGGGTGTTTTTCTTGGTTCAGTCGTGCAGCCATCATTAAGATGGTACTTCTTCCCCGTCTGCTCTATCTCTTTCATACCCTACCCCTTAAAATTCCCAGGGTCTTTTTTGCCTCGCTGAAATCTCTACTACTGAAGTTCATATGGAACTCGCAAAGACCCAGAATTAAATACTCTCTGATGCTAAAACCTAAAGATCGAGGGGGGATGGGCCTGCCTGACTTCCTGTCGTACTATAAGGCTACTCACTTGACCAGGGTCATCGATTGGCATTGCCATGGTTCTCTGAAAGACTGGGTGTCACTGGAGGCAGATCTTTGCCCGATTCCGCTCCAGTTTGCCCCATGGATTTCTCGGGATGATTTCCCTCCAGAACTGAAATCCCACCCTATTACGGGCCACACTTTGGAAATTATACACAAGCTTGCTAAGACCCCTGCAATTACTTCTCAACCAAGTCCACTAACCCCTCTAAGGGACAACCCGGGTTTCATACCGGGCCTGAATAATCCGTACTTCAGAACGTCGGTAGACTCACGGCCCCTTCTGGCGGGAGATTGCTTCAACGATGGGGTACTTAGGGACTGGACCGCTCTTAAAAAGGATGCAAATGTCCCACAGATGCCCCTTTGGGCTTATTTCCAATTGTGTAGTTATCTTGGAGGGGGGGCTAGGAGAGAGGCTTGCAGCAGGCCCCTTACAGCCTTGGAGTCAATCTGTCGTGAGGGTTCACGTTGCGTAAGGTCTACCTCTATGGCCTACTTATGGTTGCAGGACGAAGAACACGGGGCGGCTGAGGCACTCAGAGCGAGATGGTCAAAAGAGCTGCGTATTGAGATCACCCCTAAACAATGGAGGTACGCTTGTATTATGATGCATAAATGTTCAATAAGTACTGCAATGCAAGAAACGGCTTACAAAATCATGACCCACTGGTATAATACCCCGACTAAAATGCATGGATGGAACCCTCAAATCCCAGACGAATGTTGGAGGTGCGGAACCGGAAAGGGATCCTTAGTCCACATTTGGTGGCAGTGCCCATCCATTGTACCATTTTGGGACAAGGTCATTCTGTTGACCAAGCAAATTACTGACACAAGTATTGACCTGAATGCGGCTTCTTGCTTACTTCATGTCACAAACACCTCTTTGAAGAGGTATAAAAGCTCTCTGACGAGACATCTACTGAACGCAGCTAAATCCCTAGTCCCTCTATACTGGAAATCTTTGAGGGTCCCATCCATTGCTGAGTGGCTCAGAAAAATTTCGGACGTCTATGCTATGGAAGAAACCCTGGCCCAGGCGACCGATCAGGTAGACAAACTCCAGGAGATGTGGCGACCATGGGTGGAGTTTAGATACTCCTCTACATACTCAGAGATCCTGACACGGGCGCCTACTTAGGACACACGTGAGCGGTGCTTTGGGCACAGGCCCATACATACTACATTGACTGTTTCCATGGTTTCCTACTCTAGATCTTTTCTCTGTCTTTCTCTTTACTGTTTCTGACTTGAATCTCGATGCTTAAAGTTTGCTGCTTGAAAATTAGCCTATATTGGCCTAGTTAGTAATTATGCCTTACTGCGCCACTGATGAACGGCGTGACCTGCAGGGGGCCTGTCCGGGCCGGCCTTCAGGAGGCCACTGCAGATATAAGGCGGGCCTCTATGTTTAATATGTTATTTGTACCTGGCCTTATGTTATTTGACGTGGGGCGCTCTGTCTCCCTCCTACCCCGCTTATGTATTCCCAGGTATATTGTACTGCTTGCCTTGTCATGTTCCTGCTAATAGTGTTAACCTGCAGGCAGCTGTAAACTTATGACGTTTGCGATTCACATTGTTATATTTTGTGTGACATAATAAACTTTGAATGTTTAAAAAAACAACCACGTTGAAATAACTGCCTAAGATACGTCGAATCACTGCCTATGACATGAACATAACCTACGCCCAGCCCTATTCACGTACTACGTGAACGGCATAAAAATTGATGGTGTTCGTTCCCTGGTCCATACCTTTGCATGGGTTGCGCCCCCTATATGAGGGATTACTTTACGGGTGCATCTACTTTCGTGAATCAGCATATCTCCCTTATTTGCATATATGAATCGAAACTTCCATATGCATCCAGCGTAAATATGCGCCCACGATACACCTAGGGTGACCACATTTTCAAACTGCCATTCAGGGACACCACCCCCCCCCCCCCCTTCCCAAAAAAGTATGATTTCATAGAGTGCTAGGAGGAAGTGATGTCGCTTTAGAACAGCGGTCCCCAACCTTTTTTGCATAGGGGAATGATTTTGTGGAAGGGGGGAGGAATGTAGTCTCTGGGTTGACAGGGAATTTATTGGCGGATGATTTGTCGGGTGAATGGCTGATGTCAGCGCTTAAATCATCCCGACACCATGCTTGATATGGTGTCAGGATGATGAAATCCAATTATTTCTATTACTACATTGTAATGTATAAAATAAAATAGTTCAACTCACCATAATGTCGAATCAGTGGGAAACCTAAGCTTGTCACTTGCCGCCAGATACAGTTTGACGCTTGCCGCCCGTAGCCTTCGACCAGATGCTGTGTGCCACTTGCAACCCAAAGCCTGCCACTAGATGCAGTGTCACTTGCCAGCCAATAGTGAGGATGTATATTGAGGGGTGCAGGGTTCTGTAAAGGAGTGCAGGGTACTATGGGTTGGGGCAGGGTACTATTGGTTAGGGTGCAGGGTTCTGTGGAGTGGTACAGGGTACTATTGGTTGGGGTGCAGGGTTCTGTGGAGGGGTGCAGGGTTCTGTGGAGGGGTGGAGGGTACTATGGGTTGTGGTTCAGGGTTCTGTGGAGAGGTGCAGGATACTATGGCTTGGGGTGCAGGGTTCTGTGGAGGGGTGCCGGGTACTATGGTTGGGACAGGGTTCTGTGGAGGGTACTACGGGTTGGGGGCAGGGTTTTGCGGAGGGGTGGAGGGTACTATGGGTTGTGGTGCAGGTTTCTGTGGAGAGGTGCAGGATACTATGGTTTGGGGTGCAGGGTTCTGTGGAGGGGAGCAGGGTACTATGGGTTGGGGTGCAGGGTACTATGGGTTGGGTGCAGGGTACTATTGGTTGGGGCAGGGTTCTGAAGAGTAGACGGGTGGTGGCTGGGTGCAGGGTAGATGGGAGGTACAGGAAGAAGAGAGCTCCCTCACAGAGTTCAATGGAGGAGCAGAGGGCAGTGTTAGAGGGGATCCTGGACATTGCACAGAAGGACCTGGATCAGAGCTAGGGGGGAGGGGGGAGAGCATCTGGAGGTGAACAAGCACTTAGAAGGCACCTGAGGACTGGGAAGCACGGGAGGGACTCAGAGACACAGACATAGGCAGTGCTCTGTCCCCCATTTCTGTCACGAAAGACGAGCAGTGCCAGGACACAGATCACAGTCAGCCTTGGTTACACTGCACGTCTAGCAGGGAGACAGCACCACAATCCTAAACCTACACTTCCATCCATTGTACTAATAACTCACTGCCTGCTTGCCTGCCCGCTCCTCCAACCAATCACCAGCTACAGTATGATCTTCCTATCAGCAGAGCAGAGCACGGGGGTGGGAGGAGCTGTTGTGAAAAGACTCCTCCAATCCTGCTGACTGTACAGCTCTCCCGCCCCCTTGCTCTGCTGATAGGATGAAATCGTTGGTGGGGCGGGAGAGGGGAGAACCAGGAAGAGAGGAGACAGACATACCCACATATAATGATGAACTGCTGCATCGCCCGGCCGGGGTCTTTCCATTCCGGGAGAATGTATTGTCCCGCAATGAATGTACCCGGGACACGGGACAGAACTCTCCAATAAGGGACTGTCCCGGGGATTCCGGGACACGTGGTCACCCTAGATACACCGTCGTAGGAAAGTAACGTCAGTCGGAAGAAGCCTATTTTTCGACGTAACTTAGTTTGTGGGTCCGGCGCATAGATACGTCGGCGTAAGTGCTTTGTGAATCCGGGCCTATAACTTTTGCACAAACCAATCAATAAACACTTTTTTTTCAAAAAATTTGTATAATAATACGTATCGGCCTAAACTGAGGAAAAAAATTTGGGATATTTATTATAGCAAAAAGTTAAAAATATATATATTTTTTTTCAAAATTGACGCACTTTTTTGTTTATAGCGCAAATAATAAAAACTGCAGAGGTGATCAAATACCACCAAAAGAAATCTCTATTTGAGGGGAAAAAATTACATCAATTTTATTTGGGTGATAAGGGGGGGTTGTGGTAGCGCTTGCAATAATAAAATAATATCAATAATAAGAATACATAATGTATAAATAATTAATAAATGTGCTAAAAATCCAATGGTGTATATAATATATCAATAATAATAATTAGGGTTGTCCCGATACCACATTTTTAGGACCGAGTACAAGTACCGATACTTTTTTTCCATGTACTTGCCGATACCGAATACCGATACTTTTTTTAAATGTCATGTGACAGTTTTCAAACCACAATACAGACTAAGGAGATTTTCTTTAGAATTATGAAGAACTCTAACACAAGACATTATAAAAGAATAAAAATGAGTAAAAATGAATAAAAATGTTTTATTTGCTTGTCACGCAGTAGTAAAAAACTCAAAGAATTTTCACAGAACATGTTGATAAATACAAAAAAAGTATTCTATTTAGGTATCGGGAGCATTTGCGCAAGTACAAGTACTCCCAAAAATACTCGGTATCGATACTAGTATCGGTATCGGGACAACCCTAATAATAATAAAGTGCTGAAAAAAGTCCAAAGTAGAAAAAGTGCACAAAAAAATAAATAAAATTTAAAAGTCCAAAAAGTGCAAATGTGCTTCCAATCGATCCAATGGAAAAAAATTGTGCTGAAGAAATCCAAGAAGTGCAAAACAGTGCCTGCAATCTACCACACGACAACAACAGTGCAGCTGTGCAAAGCCTCAGTGAACAGGTAAATGCAAGCCCCTCACCTTAAAGAGGCTGTGGTGACGTCATCCCCGCTCGCGGCCGAGAGCGGAGGTATCCATATCGTACACAGAAGTTTGTTTTTTAAACTGTAAGTGGATGCTTTTATTATTAAACCTTGTGAAACGGATTTACACTATGGGGTGCCATTTATTTTTATTCACACATTACCGCTGGATCCCGGGACACATCTGAGAGCTGCCCAGGGAGATCTACACAAAGTGAGAAGCTGTCTGTAGTGGATTGAGCCAGGGACACCAGCCAGTGATCTGTTGATTGAAAGGCTTAATTTTAGCCTCTTTAAGGTGAGAGGCTTGCATTTACCTGTTCACTTTTAAATTGTATTTATTTTTTGTGCACTTTTTCTACTTTGGACTTTTTTCAGCACTTTATTATTGATATATTATATATACCATTGGATTTTTAACACATTCATTAATTATTCATTATTTATACATTATGTATTCTTATTATTGATATTATTTTATTATTGCAAGCACTACCACAACCCCCCCTTATCAATTTGCATTGTGTGTGAGCACTATTATCTGGTGGCTGCTGCTATTCTCATTACCATCTTATTGATATTGCGCATTAGTTACCCCCACATACATAACAATTTTATTTGGGTACTACGTTGCACACCTGTGCAATTGTCAGTTAATGCGATGCAGTGACGAATTGCAAAAAGGGGTTCTGTCAAGAAGGGGGTTAATTCTTCAGGGAATTGTGCGGTCATGCAATGTTGTACCCAAACAAAATTGATGTCTTTTGTTTCCCACAAATAGAGATTTATTTTGGTGGTATTTGATTACATCTGGGATTATTTTTTTTTGCAATATAAATTAAAAATTACTGACATTTTTGAAAAAATAATTATATTTTCTACTTTGGTATAAAGAAATCCAATAAACTCAATTTTAGTCATACATTTAGGCCAACATGTATTCAGCCACATGTCTTGGGTAAAAAATCCCAATAAGCATATATTTTTTGGTTTGTGCAAAAGTTATATCATCTACAAAATAGGGTACATTTACTGGAATTTACACAGCTTCTAGTTTAAGATGGCCCATCTCATTTCTTGAGGTGCTAAAATGTCAGAGCAGTACAAACCCCCCAAATTACCCCTTTTTGCAAAGTAGACACCCCAAGGAAATTGCTGATAGGTATGGGGAGTATTTTGCAGATCTCGTTTTTTGTCACAAAGTTTTGAAAAAAGAAAAAAAATGTTTTCCTTTTCTTTCTTAATTTTCCAAAACAAATGAGATTGGCAAAATACTCCCCATGCCTCTCAGAAAATAGGTGGGGGTGTCTACTTTCCAAAATGGGTGTGTTTGGGCTATCCTGACATTTCAGGGTCTCGGAAATTTGTGCAGTGATTACAAAAAAAAAAATATGGGGAAAAAAAATTGTAAATTTTAATGCACAAAGCACTATATTGCCCAAATGTTTGGTGAAATATAAAAGATGATCTTATGCCGAGTACATAGATACCAAACACAACATGCTTTATAATTACGCACACCCATGCAGCGGCGACAAACTACATACATCTTTAAAAGCCTTGACAGGTTACCACTTTAGATCTACAGAGGAGGTCTACTGCTAGAATTACTGCCCCCAATCTGACATTTGCGGTGATAACTCACATGCATGGGGCAATTTCTGTATAGATACAACTGACGCTTGCAGGGGGACAGGGGTGTGTTTCATTTTTTTTTACACTCTCCCTTTCATTTTTTGTGGTTCACTATTTAGCGATTCAGTCATTGTTGGGTGTATTAGGGGGTGCATTTTATTTGGGGGAGGGTGGGTGTGCATCCTGTACTATTTGTTTCCTATATAGGGGAACTGATCCCAATTTAGTTACTTGCACACTGCCCTTACTGGACTTATTTATGGGGAATGTTCTGGATAGGGTTCCACTGATTATAGGGCCAGCTGTGATTATATAATACATATAGTGGAAACATATATTCCCCCCTTTTTATGGATATGGGAGTTTATTATATTAATCAATTTAGGTGGCTTTATTACTTGTATGTTGCTTTTATTACTGGTATGCTGCTGTAATGTAATAATTAATTGACTAGGAGAAAATTATTGGGTCTATAACATTTGTTTATTTATTAATATATCAATTCATTATGTTATTAAAGTTTTTTAGGCATTTTGAATAGGGTAGATACAATTTTAGTAGCGTTTTAGATAAATTGAGTTTATTCCTAGTATTGTCTATTTAGGAATAGTGATGTCGCGAACCTAAATTTTCCCGTTCGCGAACGCGAACGCGAACTTCCGCAAATGTTGGCGAACCGGCGAACCGCCATAGACTTCAATGGGCAGGCGAATTTTAAAACACACATGGACTCTTTCTGGCCACAAAAGCGATAGAAATGTTGTTTCAAGCGGACTAACACCTCAGTGGCATCTCCAGCTTTCATATTTAGGGGGGCACATGGGGGGACAGGGACAAAAGTAGGGGGGCCAACTATAAAATGCAATTATATATATATATATATATATATATATATCTATCTCCTGGGGCCCTTTACTAGGATCCCACAATGGGCCCTTTTACATGTTCTGCAGTGAGCTCCCTTCCTACTATACTGGGGCCCCCCAGGGTGGCAGAAAACAAGAGATATATGTCACCAGCACACCAAGAAAATATAAGGGTCCAAAGCAGTGGGAGAACTCTCAGGGTTGCAAAGGTTTTCTTGCCACCGGGCCCTGGTGTTCTGCCACTGTGGGGTTCCCCAGCTGTCCTGTCCCTGCTATTGACAGCGCTGGTCTGGCATCTGTCTCCTTGGCAGCGGCGGCAGTCCATTAGGACCTAGTGCTGGTGACATTATGGGTGCATGCAGGGGAAGGCTGGCACTATTGGTTATAGAGATCCAAGCCCCCAGCTAGTCACCTAGCAGCAGTAATGCTGTATAACAGGGGTCTCAAACTGGCGGCCCTCCAGCTGTTGCAAAACTACAAATCCCATGAGGCATTGCAAGGCTGACAGGCACAAGCATGACTCCCATAGGCAGAGGCATGATGGGACTTGTAGTTTCGCCACAGCTGGAGGGCCGCCAGTTTGAGACCCCTGCTGTATAACCTTCTCTGTTGACATGCTGATCGGAATGTGATCCAGGTGATGCTCCCAGTCAGATCTAATAAATACAGTATTTATTAGCATCAAGAGTACAACCACATATATAAAATCAAACGTATGTTCCGCAGCCGTGTGCGATCTATGCCTGTAGAGTGTGGGCTCTATGCCTGTAAAGTGTGGGCTCTACGCCTGTAAAGTGTGGGCTTTGATCAATAAAATCTCTGATATTTAACACTAGGATTTGACTGGGAGCATCACCTGGATTGCATCTCGATCAGCATGTCAGAGAAGGCTCCACTGCTGCTAAGCAACCTGCAGGGAGCTCAACTGTCTACAACCAATAGAGATGGGCTCCGGTGTGTTTGAAATCCCACATGCCCAATCCCGCCAGGAAGCCCACACTGCACAGTGCTAATCACAGGCAGTGAGACATTTCCTGATCTGTGCAGAGCTGCGGACCGGGAAATCTCTCACTGCCTGTGATTAGCGCTGTGCAGTGTGGGCTTCCTGGCAGGCTCTGGCATGTGGATTTTTGAACATGCCCAGCC
The DNA here is from genome assembly GCA_029574335.1 of Rana kukunoris. NCBI lineage: Eukaryota > Metazoa > Chordata > Amphibia > Anura > Ranidae > Rana > Rana kukunoris. The sequence goes on along the minus strand of JAJQKJ010001073.1, from coordinate 155,485 downwards.
CATCTCTAACAACAAATTGTGCTGGCCCTCCTGTACATCAGCCCCATAAAGTAACCAGCACTGGGTTCCAATGTGCTGCCGCCGCTGCCAAGGAGACAGAGACCAGCGCTGTGAATAGCCGGGACAGGACAGCAACTCTGGTTATTCCAGCACTGGTCCACACTGGGAGGATTCCCCCATCCACCTATAATGTGTAGATGGGGGAATTGGATCATTTCTTTTCTTTTTTCATTCAACCTATTAGTTGAATGAAAAAAAGTGATCAATGTATGGGCTGCCTAAGAGCTAAGACCAGCCATAGACAGTTTAAATCTCAGCTGGTTCATCTTATGATTATCACTAGTGGTTGCCACTAGTGAGAATCACTGTTTGTCGGGAGAATACAATTGCTGGGCAGGAGGGATATTCCCCTGTCAGCACTGTCTGTTGATGGAGGAATCATGCAAATTTCTTTCCTGCAATCTGTGGATGTAGGAAAGAAATTTGCACTGTATATTACCTGCCTAACTGAAAGTGAAAGTGTAACAGAATGGCCCGTGACACCCAGAGACTTTTAAAGGATGGGGGGTACTCGAGTGCCAGCATCACTAATGACTCTTGGGTCTAGGGTCATCCTGTGCCCCTTTTGGGCATAGGGTGACTGAGAAATGATAATGATAAATTACATGGGATGGGACATTACTGATAATTCATGTTTTGCAGGATATCTTTAAATATTACAAGTTGTTAAAGTCTGACTCCGACAGGTCAATAGAGTGTTTTCATTCAATGTGGGGACACATGCTTTTGAGGTGTTAGTTGAGTCTGCTTCTAGACATTTCATTGTGTGATGCTAATACTGTTTTGTGTTCATTGTGCTAATTAGGTCTGCTCCTAAGACCTGTTCATTGTGTATGCTAATGACACTGTCAAGATGTGGAATGTGACTTTGACACTGACACTGTCAAGCTGTAGTAATTAACCCCTCTAAATGCGGAGCCAGACCGTCTGGGTAATGAGTAGTAATTAACTCATCGGAATGTCATTAACTAAAAGAATGTGTATGACGCACCCCATTGTGTGATGTGTGGGTGGAGTGTGTCTTTGTCCCTGTGATTAACTGTAACATGCTTGTACTGTATATTAGGAAGCTAAGTTACCATTAAAGGATTCATTCATTCATTTTGGAACCAGTACCAGAGCTTGTGTTGTCTCGGTTATTCTGGGAAATTAAATGGGTCATGTCTGATGTCTGTCGGACTGTCGGATAAGCTGTCGTGGGGCGATGGAATGGAATATCGTAAACGGTGGTGACCGTTACAGAAAGTAAATTGTGAATGTCTTGAAAGAACAGGAGAGGGGAGGGAGACAGATGGGGGAGAGAAGGGATGGAGATAATGCAGTTCAGTGATTACAGTGTACTGCAGTCTGCAGTGCCCACACTTACCCACAGTCCAGGCTAGAATCTCAGGCATCATTCACACACATGCTGCTGATTTTCATATTTCCTGAACACACATCCCCTCTCTTCAGATAAAGCACACCGAGATAGTGTGGGCGGGACTGAAAGGAGGAAGAGGAGGAGCTGTATTCCTCCCTGCTCGTATGTGAGGAGAGTGGGGGGGGGGGTGGCTGGACTCACTGGGCTGTAAAAGAGTGTCATAGACTGACACTCGGCTCAGCTTGTAGTCACCACTCTCGGAATTTACAGGCTGGTTCTCCTGTCCTAAGGACAGGAGAAATCAGTCTGTTTTTTCAGTAACTGAGATGAAGGCTTGGGCCCCCCCTCCCCCACAGTGCTCATGGAGTCCTTTCTGCAACTCACTCTTCTCCGTGCCAATGAGGATGCAGGGGAAGGAGCAGATCGGGCGGCTGTGGTTGTGTGAACGCTTGTGTAACAGAATGGCCCGTGACACCCAGAGATGTTGGAAGGATGAGAGATACTCTTGTGCCAGCAGCAACAATAACTCTTGGGTCGAAATCCACCCTGTGCCCTTTTGGGTGTAGGGTGGCTAATAGTGAATCATAATTCATATATTACGAGATGGGACATTATCGCAGAACTTGTCGAAATGGATAGAGCTAAGAGGCCCAGCGTAACAGACAGGACACCCGAGAAAGAAATTTTTGATCGAGCTGTTAAACATGGACTGGCACAATATGGTCCTAATCCTCCCGCCGGAGATCATAGACCGGGTTATAGTGGCTGTGGAAGTGCTGCAGCAGCTGAAGTCACAGCAGCACCAACTAAAGAGAGAGGAGAGTTACAGATACCAGTCTCCATGGAAGAGGAATGCCAAAGGAGGTTACAAGAGATGCGGATACAGCATAGAGGACCAGTATCAGAGGAGACCCTGCTGGGATGGTCGGATGTGATTCGGTGCCAACTCTGGAAGGAAGCGTTAGCTCGGGAGCAGCATCACCAAGGAAAGGTCCTGCCCTCCATCTATGCAAGGTACTGGCCGCAGTATGACGTACGACTGCTGTTGTTGGGGGAACAACCCAAGCAGGAGTGGATAGCAGAGTTAAGCAGTCTGATCCGGAAAGAGATGCAGCTGGACGAGAGCTACAGAGCCCTCCGGTGGTATGTAGCCCAAGAGTGCCCGTGGTCAGCGGATGACAGCCCCACAGAAGGCTATCACTATGATGGCCTGGGATTGTTGTATTGGAGGATGTCCAGTGATCCCGACTTCGGGGATGATCGGGAGTGGCGCTTGGAGGACATAATGGAGCACAGAGAGGAAAAATTGAATATCTCGGGAGGCCACTGGTCACAGGAAGATTTAGAATTTCTGGCCATTCAAGAATGGGAGCTGGAGGTCGCCTACAGACAGCTGCTAGACTTGGCTCAGCAGCAGGGTGGGGCTCCCATTGCCTGGGACTATAAGGAAAGTTCAGATGACAACTGTGAACTCCTGGCTGATGAATCGGCAGTGGAAAATATGGAGATTTTCATCCCTAAAGCCGAAGTGGATGGTGTGGAGTTCCAGAGAGCCGGGGCGGTTGGCCTCTCTCTCCAACAACAAGCTGAGGTGGTAAAGCTTTTACCCCCAGCTAAATCATTGGCAACAGAGCAGGGTGCCCCAGGCCTCTGCTCCCAACTAGCAGAAGAGGGGGACCCTGTGGTAGTGGATGGGACTGTGGTCTCCACTCACAGCAACCCAGCGGAAGATCTGGCAACAGAACAGAGAGTCATAGGCCTCTGCCCCTCACTAACAGAAGAGGGGGACCCTGTGGTAGTGGATGGGACTGTGGTCTCCACTCACAGCAACCCAGCGGAAGAGCTGGCAACAGAGCAGAGTGTCATAGGCCTCTGCTCCTCACTAACAGAAGAGGGGGTTCCTGGGGTAGTGGATGGGAATTCAGTCTCCACTGGCACAACACCAGAAAATGGTACAGGACTGGGACAGGAGGGTGTGGGCTTTGCTTTGCAAGCACCAGGGGGTTTTCACCAAGCACCAGTGGATGGGACTTCAGTCTCCACTGGTATACCCCAGGAAGGGGGGGGCAGTTGGCCCAGACCCCCAACAGCATGATGGACTGAGCCCAGCCACCCTGCCTTCTCCCCAGCGGCAGGCGTGTTCTATGAGAGAGGCAGAGGTTGGCAGGGTGAGGGACAGCTTGCATTATGCACTGTCAGCGAGCAGAGGGAGGGGAAGGAATGCCCCGCAGAGCTGACTGGGGACGCTCTTCCTCTCAGGAAAGACTGTTACTCCAGGGGCGGCCCGAGGTGGGGCACATGGTGGGGCACAGCATAATGTTGGGGGGGGGGTCAGAGGCGACCCCCCCTAGAGTCGCCTCTGTAACACCTGGACTGTGGTATGCCAGAGGGGGATCCATGGCAAAACTCCCATGGAAAATTACGTAGTTGTCGCAGAGTCCGTTTTTAATCCATAAAGGGCATAAATCACCTAACATTCCTAAATTGTTTTGAATAACGTGCTTTAAAACATCACGTATGATGTTTTATCTATCAGGCACTGTAAGGGTTAGGGTTAGAGTTAGGGTTAGGGTTACAGATAGGGTTAGGGTTACAGACAATGTTAGGGTTAGGGTTCACAGTGACAGACCAAACTCTGACAGACCAAACTCCCCGTTTAACGCAGCGCCAACAACCACAAACAGTCCATTTGCACAACCGCAAACTCCCCATTTACACAAGGTTGGATACCAAGCTAGCCATCTCCCGTTCCTTGTCCTCACTGATGTCGTTGAAAGTCTCTTCCTCCACCCAGCCACGTACAACACCAAGAGTCCCTGAAAGGTGACAACAAGCCCCCTGGGACACCTGCTGTGTTTGTTCTTCCACCTACTCTAAGCCACCTTACTCCTCTGACTCCTCTTCTTCAGACTCCTCTCTCTGCGTTGCCGGAGGTCCAGAAATCGACGACGACAAGGCTGCTTCTGTTGGTGATGGTGACCACAACTCTTCCTCTTCATGCTCATCTACGGCCTGATCCAGCACTCTTCGTAGGTCACACTCCAGAAAAAAAACGCATATGGGATGAGGTCGATGATGTTGCCTTGGGTTTGACTGACCAGGTTTGTCACCTCCGCAAAAGGACGCATGAGCCTACGGCCATTGTGCATGAGCATTCAGTGACGCGGCCAAAAAATACCGAGCTCCGCAGAGGATGTCCTTTTTAAAAAATTAAAAAAAATCTGTTCTTAACAGCTTAATCTCTGTTTTGTCCCCTATCAGGGGCCGGAAATGGAAAAAGATGCTTGGTCGGTCCTCTTACTTCCAATTTGGGGCACTGCGCGTGTGCCGTGTAATGTACTGTGCAATCCCAATATGATTGGTATTGTAGTAAGTAGTAAGTAGTACTATTCTTATCAGTTTAATCCCTGTTACGTCCGCTATCAGGGGACGTGTATGGACTAGAATTTAGACAACCGCAAAAACTTGTCAATAGTTGACACACTCATGACATAAATGTTATTTCGCTATGCCTTAATCTTGGTGTAGTGATGGGAGACTTGCGCACGTTTGGGAGACTGCAGGCAATGTTTTTTTTTCAAAACCTATGGTCGCGCTGAGGTAGTTTAGTGACAGTTAAGTGACCCAGAAAACAATGATTCTTCAGTGTGGGGGTTGGCCCATTGTTGGCCTAGTAGGCTTTAATGATCACCTTAGATGATCACAAAGAAAATTAATGTTTTTTCTATGCCAATATAATCCAGCCGATCGCTTTTGGTCTGTTCACAATGAAGCAACGACCTTATTATCTGGGGTGTGCCAACATTGCCACATAGAGGTGATCACTTCATTGTGATACGCAAGCCCCTTCACTACAACAAGGTAACGATCACGAAGGGGAATTGACACATGTATGTGCCTTTTTTTGTTTTTGTTTTGTTTTTGCAGCCACAGTGCAGCACCAGAGGCCAGAAAAATTAGGCATATACACATGCCTGAAAAATTAGGTATTGTTGCAGCCGCTGCTGTAGCAGTGGCCAGAAAAATTGATGTTTTCCAGGCAGAAAGTGCACTAAAACATTTCGGCTGGAACCCTAGTTGATGGCGGATAAGTCATGCAAGTCATCCGACATGCAGAGATAAAATACAGCAGTGTGTGGACCATTTTTAGACCAAGGCAGCTTATCTCATCAGGCCTTTTTTAGTCAAATGTATCGCCCACTGTCAGCCCCTCGGGATCCATGCCTCATTCATCTTAATAAAGGTGAGGTAATCTAGACTTTTTTGACCTAGGCAACTTCTCTTCTCAGTGACAATACCTCCTGCTGCACTGAAGGTCCTTTCTAAAAGGACACTTGAAGCGTGGCAGGCCAGAAGTTCTATCGCAAATTGGGATAGCTCAGGCCACAGATCAAGCCTGCACACCCAGTAGTCAAGGGGTTCATCGCTCCTCAGAGTGTCGATATCTGCAGTTAAGGCGGGGTAGTCTGCTACCTGTCGGCCGAGGGTGGACCCCGTAGGGCTGTGGCGATGTGTAGGACTTAAAAAGCTCTGCATGTCCTCCATCAACAACACGTCTGTAGAGCGTCCTGTTCTTGCCAGCGTGGTCAGGGTAGGAGGAGGATTACTTTTACCTCTTCCCCTGTTAGATTCCCGTTGTGCTGTGACAGCACCCTTATATGCTGTGTAAAGCATACTTTTTAATTTATTTTGGAACTGCTGCATCCTTTCCGACTTCCGGTAATTCGGTAACATTTCAGCCACTTTCTGCTTATACCGGGGGTCTAGTAGCGTGGCCACCCAGTACAGGTCGTTCTCCTTCAGCCTTTTTATACGAGGGTCCCTCAACATGCACGACAGCATGAAAGACCCCATTTGCACAAGGTTGGATGCCGAGCTGTCCCGTTCCTCATTCTCACTGATCTCACCGAAGGTCTGTTCTTCCCCCCAGCCACGTACAACACCATGGGTACCAGATAGGTGACAACGAGCACCCTGGGATGCCTGCTGTGGTTGGTCTTCCTCCTCCTCCTCCTCAAAGCCACATTCCTCCTCTGACTCCTCTTCCTCAGACTCCTCTTCCAGCGTTGCCGAGGGTCCAGCAAGCAATGCTGATAAGGCTGTTTCTGGTGGTGATGGTGACCACAACTCTTCACGCTCATCTACGGCCTGATCAAGCACTCTGCACCAGGAAGAAAACAAATGGGACCATGTCGCTGATGGTGCCTTCAGTGCGAATGACTAGGTTTGTCACCTCCTCAAAAGGACGCATGAGCTTACAGGCATTGCGCATGAGCGTCCAGTAACGTGGCAAAAAAATTCCCAGCTGCGCAGAGGCTGTCCTAGCACCCCGGTCATACAAATACTCGTTGGTGGCTTTTTCTTGTTGGAGCAGGCGGTCAAACATTAGGAGTGTTGAATTCCAACGTGTCGGGCTGTCGCAAATCAAGCGCCTCACTGGCATGTTGTTTTACCGCTGGATCTCTGAAAAGTGCACCATGGCCGTGTAGGAACGCCTGAAATGGCCACACACCTTCCTGGCCTGCTTGAGGACGTCCTGCAAGTCTGGGTACTTATGCACAAAGCGTTGTACAATCAGATTCAACACATGTGCCATGCACGGCACATGTGTCAACTTGTCCAAATTCAGTGCTGCCAACAAATTGCTTCCGTTGTCACACACCACTTTGCCCATCTCCAGTTGGTGCGGAGTCAGCCACTGATCCACCTGTGCGTTGGCGGACAGGAGTGCTGGTCCGGTGTGACTCTCTGCTTTCAGGCAAGTTAACCCCAAGGCGGCGTGACACTGTCGTATCCGGGATGTGGGATAGCCCCTGCGGATCTGGGGGGTGCAGGTGATGTAGAGCAAGATGCAGCAGCAGAAGAGGACTCAGCCGAGGAGGTTATCGCAGAGGATGGAGTAAGAGTAGAGGAGATGGCAGCAGGCCTTCCTGAAAGCTGTGGCGGTGTCACCATCTCCTCTGCAGAGCCACGCATTACATGATTGGCAGCCGTCAGCAGGTTTACCCAATGCGCAGTGTAGGTGATATACCTGCCCTGACCGTGCTTTGCAGACCAGGTATCAGTGGTCAGATGGACACTTGCCCCAACACTGTGTGCCAGAGATGCCATGACTTCCTTTTGCACAATAGAGTACAGGTTGGGGATGGCCTTTTGTGAAAATAAATTTCGGCCGGGTACCTTCCACTGCGGTGTCCCAATAGCTACAAATTTCTTGAAGGCCTCAGACTCCACCAGCTTGTATGGTAAAAGCTGGCGGGCTAAGAGTTCCGACAAGCCAGCTGTCAGACGCCGGGCAAGGGGGTGGCTCTGTGACATTGGCTTCTTATGCTCAAACATGTATTTGACAGACACCTGACTGTGGGCAGATGAGCAGGAACTGCTCAAGGTGAGAGAAGGAGTGGCGGATGGTTGAGAGGGGGCAAGGAGGACAGCAGTGGTTGACGTGGCTGAAGATGCTGGACCAGGAGCAGAATGGTGGCCTTGAGCTTGTGTGCTGCTTGTACTCGTCATCATGTGTTGATCCCATAGGCGTTTGTGCTGTGAGATCATGTGCCTTCGCAAAGCAGTTGTACCTAGGTGGGTGTTGGATTTCCCACAACTCTGTTTCTTTTGGCACAGGTTGCAAATGGCATTGCTGTTATCAGAGGCAGACACACAAAAAAAATGCCACACTGCTGAGCTTTGCATTCTGGTGGTGGCAACAGCATGCGTTGATTGGCGTGCTGTCTGGCTGACCCCGGGTGCCGATACATGCTGTCTGACTGTGCCACTAGCTCCTTGCAACGACCCCCCCCTGCTTCCAACTCGTCTCCCCCTCCTCTCTGTCTCCCCATCTGAACTTTCCCCCTCTTCTTCTCTTGGAGCGGGCACCCACGTGACATCCCCGGACACATCGTCATCATCAACTGCTTCACTTGTATCTGACAACTCAGCAAAGGAAGCAGCAGAGGGTACAACATCATCATCATCATCACACCATACGTCCATGTGTGTAATGCTGCCTGACTGAGACATATCCCTTTTATCTACATCCCTTGGCAATAATTGTTGCGCATCACTCATTTCTTCCAAATCATGTGTAAATAACTCCTCTGACAAATAAAGTGAAGCAGCTGTGATGCTAGTGTTGGTGGTGGCGGCAGGCGGGCGAGTGGTAACTTGAGAGGTGCCCGAAGCTGAGCTGGAGGAGGATGGTGTGTCAAGGTTCCCAGGGGAAGCTGTAGTAGATTGGGTGTCCTGTGTTAGCCAGTCAATTATGTCCTCAGAACTTTTCGAGTTCAGGGTACGTGGCCTCTGAACAATAGGTAATATTCTAGGGCCAAAGGGAATCACAGCACCACGACCATGATGGCCCCTGTGAGTTGGCCTGCCTCTGCCTGTCATTTTTTTTTAGATTAGTTTAGTTGTACTATGCGTGCAAGGTACTTTGACAATTGACACCAGATCTGAGTGGCACTGGTGACACTGGCAGAGGCTGGCAGAGTAGACGCTATAGGCCTGACACAAACACTTAAAGAAAACTAACTGCTATTCTTTATTGCAGTTAAAATTGAGTTTTTTATTTAAATGTAATGTACTGTGCCACCAGATCTGAGTGGCACTGGTGACACTGGCAGAGGCTGGCAGAGTAGACACAAACACTTGAAGAAAACTAACTGCTGTTCTCTATTGCAGTTAAAAAAGAAATGATATAGACTTCCGGTTCCGGCGCCGCATGTGAGGGAAGCTAGCTCCGGAGGCTCCGCATTGACCGCCAAGAATTCGGCATACAAAGCCCGGCATCGCCCCAGATTGAACCGCTCTCTGCGTCCCTATACAGCCTCTGCCCCAGCGCATGGAACGGTACCTTACCCAGCCTCGTACACCCCGGGGCTCCGGTGCTACAGACGCTCCGACGGAGCTCGGGGCCCAGTCCAACATGGCCGCCGCAGCACGAGGCTCCTCTCCTATACAGACCACACAGCCGCAGGTAATGCACGGCTCTCTAGCAAGTGACAACCCGCCATCCGAGGACATGGACACCGTGACCGCTAAAGGTATTGATCAGGACAGCTCCTATGAGAGGATTGCTAAAGCCGTTGCGGCACTCCTCTCCCCCTCCATTACTGCTGCTGTTGAGAAGGCGGTCGCAGAGGGGATGCAGCAGATACGCAAGGAACTAGGGGAACATTCCTTGAGACTCTCCACGGCCGAACAACGGATAGCCTCGGTGGAGGATGACCAATACCACATGAGTGGCACCCTTGAACGTTTTATTCAGGACCAACAACACCTGCACGAACGCATGGAGGACCTCGAGAACCATTCCAGAAGGAACAATCTGAGGGTTATCGGCCTCCCGGAATCTTTTAAACCAAACTCCCTGATAGACTTTTGCTCTAACATGATCCCAGAGACCCTGGGCCTAGGCCGCAGCTGCACAGTGGAAAGAGCGCACCGTATGGGCGCTCTGTCGGAATATCGCGCCCGCCCCAGACCGGTGATTGCAAGATTCCTGAATTACGCTGATCGCACAGACATACTGCAAAGCTTCTGCAAATCGCGCTCTCTTGAGATCGCAGGTCACAAAATTCTACTGTTTGCAATCTGCAGAGGTCTCTCGCAAACGAAAGGACTTTCAACCTGTGTGTGTGGAGCTGTACAAGAGGGGCATTCGCTTCTCGCTTGCATATCCGGCCATCCTGCGATTGCAAACTCCGGACGGAGAACAACTCACAATCCAGTCCCTGGACAAAGCCCGCGCCTATCTACAATCACTTGCGGGCGACCAAGCTACGGTGCCCTTATGCTGACAAGGCGAAGCAGGGTCCAAGGGACCAAAGAAGCCCGAGGAAGGTGCCGCCCAAACGGCTGAAATCCACACCCGAGCCCGGCCATCAAGGATCCGGATGAAGCAAGGAGCTCTCACAGCACGGCTACCTGAGGGGTGTCACACACCCTAGCTTGCTTAGTTTTTACATTCCACTGAATCTATGGCTACCAAGGGCTGAGGACTGGCCTTTCTAATTTTGCTTTATAATTTTTCAATTTTCTAGTTTTATAACCACCTAGACTCGCTCCCCCACACATTAGTGCGGAACTTATTGCAGGCTTGCTTTTTCTTTTTCTTTTCCAGCTCCAATCGTTGCCTGCGGTACCGGCTCTAAGCTGTCGGTGTGTATGTGTGGCTGCATGGTTGCCATGCGATTCATTGCTGGTTAATTTGTATTTTTCTTTTTTTTGTTATTTACCGCTGCATTTTAGGTACCTGTAATTTCCTCTCTATGGAGAGGTATCATGTTTTCTCACTGCTGGGTTGTCCTTACATGATAACGCTCATCAGGACGTAGGAAAACATGCGGAGAAGTCATGGTATAATGCTTTTTATGTTTTTTCTATCTCCCCTGTTATTTATCTTCCTTCTTTGTTTCCTTTTACCCCCCTTTCTGTGACACTTTTTCGAACGAGAGAATGGTTCCTTCAACGCTCCCCATGACCTCATGGACACACAGCCTACTTACAGAGTTCACTTGTTCATCTTTCAGCAGGTAAATTACATTTATTTTACCATCATCCGAGTAACCCCCCCCCCCCCATGTCGCTCATGTCACAGACTTACGTAGTGTCCTGGACTCCCCTCGGGTGAACTACGGATTTCCAACATCTATGCCCCTAACTCCCCTGACCAAACCTACTTTTCTAAGCTAGCGCCCATGTTGGCTACCGACAAACTCATCCCCCAGCTTGTGGGGGGGCGACTTCAGCTCCACTCTATGCGATCGGGAGGATAGGTCCAGACCGCACTCACAGGCCACCAACGCTCGCTCAGACTGCCCAACTCTTTTTTCGCATATGGTCCAGGCCCTTGACTTGATAGACACATGGCGGGTACAGCACCCCACGGAGAAAGAATATACTTTCTTTTCTCCAGTACATGGTTCTTTCGCCAGACTGGACTACTTTCTAGGCACTCACTCTTTATTACTGAAAATAACATCCACGCACATACATGACCTGGTGATCTCGGATCACTCTCCCATCTCGATCTCCCTGAGCAATCTCCAGAACTGCTCGGGAGTCAGGCAATGAAGGTTCCCAGCTTACCTAAACCAAAATGAAAGCTTCAAAACTATGTTATCCGAGGCTTGGGCGGACTATGTCCACAACAATGCCCAACATTTAAATGACCCCAACTTGCTCTGGGAAGCAGGCAAATCTTATCGGAGGGGAAAGATTATATCTTTCACTTCGGCATACAAAAAAAAAGCCCAAAAGCAGTTTCTTGAGGCTAGAAAGCGCGTGAGACTGGCTAAATCACTTCTCGCACCGATGATCATCTCACTGGGATCTCCTGACTCACCTCTCACCAGGAAGTTCCGGGTGAGAGGTGAGTCAGGAGGAAGTAGAGAGGAGACATTGCTGGAAGAGGCAGCAGAGGAGTTCATACAGCAGCTTTCCCTCTTTCAAAATGGAGTTCGGGGCTATATAAACTCTGATTTGCCTTGTTGTCGACATCCGGCTAATCCCCCGTAGAAGTCCCATCGTGACGAAACGTACGTAGGGTGCCGTGACATCATCGCGTTCTGTCCTGTACGCAGGCTGAGTTTTTTCGGTCGACTAGCGAGAGGTATCGGATCTTGGATCGAAATTGTTTTATGCCGTTCTTGGATCGAAATTGTTACATGCCGTTTTTTCATCGAATAGATGTAAGTGCATTATCTATTAAAGCTCTCTTTTGTTTATACGTTATACGCTATGAGAGTCTCCCTTTTTATTATTTACCATCCATGTACCCTTCCTGGAGCCATTGCTGAAAGTCAATTTGGATTCATGCTGTTTAGTTGTGGGGAGACCGGATGTCCCTGTGCTTCATAAGGCTGGTGGAAAACAGTCTTTCTTTGCGGTAAGCAGGCAATCTTACCACATATGTTTATGGTGTTTCCTGTTCCTCCTCATCTGAGTAGTATTGGAATTTACCTGGCATTTTTTCTTCCTTTTTTTCTTCACATCACAACTTATGAAGAACTATCACTGGACTTTTTATTAGATCTCATTATGATCACCATTAGAGATTTCTAATTATTGTGATTTTCTGTTTTTATTTATTTTGTTTATTTTCATTCAATTTTCCTGTGTTGATAATCACTTTTTCACGAATGATTAGTATTTTTGTCTAGCTTAGCATATTAACTTTTCACTATTGAGATTAATTCACTCCAGGAGTTCTTAATTGTAATTCCTTTATGCTGGTGATTTACCTGGGTCCTAGCAAAGTGTGTTTCACATTTTTCCTTGATTGGACTTAGAAGTTTGTTTTCACATTGGTGTATCATTGCATTTTATACAATAATTTTAGCGCTGCATTCTTTTTATTTTTTATGTCTTTTTGATTGTTGTACACGATTTTTGTGCCAGCTGCTTACTTTCAACCTTATCATTGGTAACCAATTCTGATTAGCGCAGCGCCAGCCCCTTGTGTTTTTTTTTTTTTTTCCATCAGCTCTACTCCATAGCGCACTCCAAAAAGTACCTAAATCCGTCAAGCAAAATTTACTTTTCCGAGACACTATTGTGGCATGGAGAGAAATGAGGAAAAAATTGGGTCTATCCCCTCACGTCGCTAGACAGCTCCCGATCTGTGGCAACCCCATGTTTACACCTAGCCTCCAATATGAACCCTTCTCGAAATGGAAGGACAAAGGCCTAGTCAAAGTATGCTCCTTATTCCAGATCTCGGCTGGCAGCTCCAAATCTGTTGCCCATCTTGTGAGGGAATTTGCGTTACCCCCTACCCACTATTTTCAGATCTTATAATATGTGGACTTTGTTAACAAAATTTGCCTCAAGAAAGCCATTAGGTTTCAGTCCTCCTTTATAGATAGACTTGTTACAGAAAATAAATACTCTATATCGGACCTCTACCGCCCACTGTCTATGGAGTTTGTCAAACCCCTACACCGCACCTCCATGTCCTCTTGGACAAGGGACCTACCTGATCAGATTGATGTTGAGGACGTTATAAGAGGCTATAGGATCACTAGGTCTATCACCCCTTGTGAAACTTGGAGTTAATGCATAGAGCTTACTACCCATTCTCCACCTCAAAATCCCCTGACATCAGTCCCGCCTGTCCATGGTGCTTAACCCACAGACCTACTTTGTTACACCGCCTCTGGAATTGTCCTCCCATTGATGCTTTCTGGACCTCGATTCTTCAATATGTAAGAGATGTGACGAATCACCCCTTGAGGAGGGATCCTCACCCTCTATTGTTTGGCTGCCCACCTCAATGCCTACCATCCGATGAAGATTTCATTATACTCCCCCAAGGAATTAAACACTGGATCCTCCTTATGCTCCTAGTGGCGCGCAGGACCATTTTTCAACCACTGGATATCAGCCACCCCCCTCTCTAGCGGAAACGATAAGGCATATGAAGTCCTTGCTATATGGTGAGAACCTGGACTTGCACTCTTTTCCAATGCAATCAAGGGACAAGTTTTATAAGAAATGGACTGCTTTTATTAGACATAGCCTGTCAGAACCTGAGCAACGAAAGCTGCTGTCTTCACCTTTTGCTTTCTTAAGTTAAAAACAGGCCATGACTGGTATCCCCCATAGATGGTAGAGACTCTCCCTACTTGTCCCCGAGGTGACACCCCCACGAGTCGAATAGTGCTCTTGTTGACTTCTATGATGCATTTACTACTGTTAGGACTCCCCACTGTGTTGTCCTTTCCATCCTGCCATCCTTGAACGAACACTCCATATCTCTCACTTCTGAACATCCCCCCCCTCCTTTCTCTCCCCCCTGCTCCTCCTTTCCTCCCTTTCCCCTCACTTTCTTTCTCCCTCCGCTTGCCTTTTCCCCCATTTGCTTAATTGGTTAATGTGACACATCCGCCAGACCTGTGTCTCCTGTCCTCCAAACGCACCCGCAGCCTGGCGATTCGCCATAACCTGCCCTTAACCCCTCAATCACGAGACAATCCACACATGTTAAGGGTTACACAACCAGAGCTTCACTGTTTATTAAAATCCAAACTATACAGTTTTACACACAGTTAGAGACACTCCCCTTAGCCTTGTCTATGAGGGGAGGGGGACAAGGAACAACCAATGGGAACAGAACATTTGGACATTGAAACAGTGTACAGATACCTAATGAGATTATGGTAAACAGGCAGCCTAGCTTCTCAATACACACCCCCTGCGGAGAGACGTCTGCAGTCCACTCTCCATTGTCTGTGTCCAGCAACAAGGGGGGGGGTGGGGGGTGTAGGGCTGTAACATTACATTACATCACAATAATGCCAGCTTCAGGTCTCCAGTATCTTTCCGGGCCATAGTCTGTCGGTAGGAGGCACGCCCACAATCCTTTCCAAGACGTACAGTGACAGTGGGTTCTGTCACATTTCTCCCCTTTTAAAAACAGACTAACCAGATTCCTGACCCCCCCAACTGGTCTGGACCTGCGTTAGTCACAAACTTCCACCCCAGGCAAACAGGAAAAGTAAAAGTACGACTCTGGCGCTGGGGAGCAAAACCGCACATACGGTCTACCGGGAATAAAAACAGCCACTGCAGAGTGGGAACAGCTGTCTGCACTCCTCTGATCCGGGGCGGGGTTGCAGATATTTGGGGAAGCTGAATAATCCTCTGCCCTGCTTCCAGCGCTTCAGCTGGTAGGGAACATAGGCTGGTAGGGCTATGCATTTGGGGAGGCAAAGGTACTTGCTTTTCTCCTGGTGTAGTTACCAGCCGCTGAGAAGGTATCTTGCAGGGACTATCTCCTGGGTTCTTCATCTCTTGTTCTGATGCTGGGCAGAGACCATCAGCGCTCTGTCCTGTAGCCAGCGCTTCTGCCGGAGGGACATATGAAAAAGTTGGGTACAGCTACTGGAGAGGGGGAAGGGTTTTCTCCCCTGCCGGTTCTGTGACCTGCCCTTGGGGTGACTTCTGACAGGGGCTGTCTCCCAAACTCTCCAAAAACATACTGAGGGCTGGGCAGGGACCATCAGAACTCTGTTCCATGGCCAACGCTTCTGCTGGGGGGGAGAACCACTGGGGTAGTGTCCAATTGCTGGGGAGGGAGAATTACTTCCTCTACTCCAGGTGGGGATATCTGCAGTTGGGGAAACAGCGCACGCAGATCATCTCTCAGACTCTCCGGAGCCAACTCTTTTTCTGATGCTGGACAGATGCCAGGGGCACTCTGCTCTGTAGCCAGCGCTTCTGCTGGGGCCCCAGATGAGATACTCTGGACTTGCTGCTGATCACCATTTCCCAGCCTTCCAGCGCCTGTCTCAACTCCATTTCCTGAGACCTTGATGCTATTAGCTTGTCTCACTGCCTGGGGGACCTCCGGTGCGTTCCGGCATTCTAGCGCTCGCAGTTCCCTCTGTCTCATTGCTGCTTCTTCCATTGCGGTTAGGACAGGAAAATGTAGGGTCATCCCTGGCCCCATTTGCTCCTCATCTTTGTGACTGTCTGCTATTTCTCCCGGACAGTCCCAGGTAACAGGAACCATGCCAGGCTGCTGATCACCATCAAACAGCCGCTTGTAGTCAATTCCGAGCTCAAATTCCTGCTCAACCAGGAACTCCAATTCCTCCAGGTCACATGCCTCTTCGGGGAGGTCCAGCACCTCATCTCGGAAGTCCACAATGTTTTCCAGCCGCCACTCCTCATCGCTCCCAAAGTCTGGGTCTCCGTACATTTTTTGATGGAGCAGCCCCACGCCGCCATAGCCAACGCCTTCTGTTGGGCTGCCATCTGCTGTACTTGGCCAAAGTTGAGCCGCGAACCACCGGAGGGCTCTGTAGCTGGCGTTTAGCTTCATCTCCTCCTGGACCAATCTTCCGAGCTCCGTCTTCCAATCATCTCGCGGTCGTTCCCTCAGGAACATCTCTCGCGCACAGTACTGCGTCCAGTACATCTCTGAGGAGGAGGGAAGGATCTTCCCCTGCTGGCGCAGCTCGTGGCTTAGCACCTCATGCCAGAGTTGCCGGCGGATCACATCCTCCCAGCCGAGCATTGTGTGCTCTGTCACTGGTCCCTGATGTTTCTTCCGCATGCCTTGCAGCCTCCTCCCGAACTCTGCTCTCATGCTGGCTGGTCCCCGTATCGCTCCTCGGAAGCTGCCCAGATCTTGAATCCTGGTGGTGGTTTGGATGTCCTGGACTGCAGGAGACGTCCCACCGCTGCCACCACTGTGACGGATCTCAGATACCCCAGGTGGGCACATCCGCCAGACCTGTGTCTCCTGTCCTCCAAACGCACCCGCAGTCTGCAGATTCGCCATAACCAGCCCTTAACCCCTCAATCACGAGACAATCCACACATGTTGAGTGTTACACCTTCAGAGCTTAACTGTTTATTAAATTCCAAACCATACAGTTTTACACACAGTTAGGGACACTCCCCTTACATCACAATAATGCCAGCTTCAGGTCTCCAGTATCTTTCCGGGCCATAGTCTGTCGGTAGGAGGCACCCCCACAATCCTTTCCAAGACATACGGTGACAGTGGGTTCTGTCACAGTTAACTACAAATACTGTAAGCTACCCTTACTGTTGCCAGCTTTTACATTTGGCTACGTTTTATTTCTTATTTTTCCTTATAAGTCTATTGACTGTTATCCCTTCTCATCTCTATTTGTTTGTAAATCCAATAAAATGTTTTGGGAAAAAAAATGATTTCTGATTCATTAGCCCTAACAAGGAGCAGAGATTGGAGCAGAGATCAGATGATTCTTTGAGGACTGGAGTACTGGAATACAGAGTAGCTTGCAACACTGTACCCCTTTAGATAGCACAGCACCCCACAGCTCTGGGCCCCTTTACATAGCACCCTGCACCACTGGATCCCTGTATATTACTCAGCACCAGGGACGTTGCTAGGTGTAAAAAAGACCAGGGGCTTCAGCCCGAAGGCCAGAGGTGGCACCGTGAGGGGATCCGGGGTGGTCATTTTACGGGTGTTTTTCGCAGGGAGGTGGCATTGTGTGACAGGAGGTAAGCTAACTTGCTGCTTTCTGCCTGGCCTACCAGTGCTGCGCATCAATAATAGGCACTAAAACTCACCTACCTGAGACACTGACCATTACACCAACCTCACCTACTTGTACACTGATGGGCAGAAGAGACATACACTGACCTCATCACCTACCTACACCTGACATACATACACTACACTGACCTGGCTAAGTAAATATAAACTTCTAATTACATTTTTCTCATGAGTGGTATATAGCAGTCTTGTGACTTCTATCAGTGTCTGGGTAAAGTTTGTAGGAGGAGTTTTCTACTCTGACAGTCCTATAAGGCTGCATGACTTCTGACCCTCTGTCTGGACAGTTCTGATTGGCCCTGTGGTGATTGCAGGCACCTTCCCAAGAATAAAAAAATCTTTCTAACAATACACACAAAACTGAGCATCTGCAGAGTGACTCCATAGGCTCTGTTTTATCAAAAGATGGATTGGGGACAGTGGAAGGGGAGGATCAGAAAACACATGGTCAAACAGCCTTTTTACACAATGCAGGGGATTAACACCTTTAGGTTCCACGGTGCTTTTACTTTTGTAGGTTTAGTAACACTATAAAATTAATTTAAAAATAATTAAAATTCAATAAAAAAAAATAAAAAATACTACAACATAGAAGTCTCCTCTCCTCCTTGCTTATCCTTGGGCACGGGTTGGAGTTTCTTTTCCTTCTCCCCCCGCTTTCCCCTCTCCTCTTCCAGTGATAAGTTGCTAACGGAACAATCGTGGATGTGTGAGGAGAGAAGCAGTGCAATATCTATCTGGGCATCCAAACACCCATATGGTGGAAGATACAGTATCAATGTGCTGCATTTTCTATTTGTAAGGTGAGAGTCACCATGGTTCAATACTACAATTAAGAAATGATCTCATCAGGAATTTGGAAACACTGGAGCATTGACCCTCTCATTTGTTATATGGGACATTAATCTATTAATTGCATATACCAATAACATCTTTACATTATTGAACAATCTTTACACTGTGAATACTGGTGCAATTTGTGGCACTACTAGCACACTCTTTTTGCAGTTTTTTGCACTGATTTGCACTATCTACAGATATTGTGTCCGTTTACATTTGCACAGCAGCACTTTTTATTGGAGCGCTTCGGATTTCCTCCTGGTGTCCAGTGGTGAAGGCTAAATCCCCAGTATGCTCCTCGATGGTGATTAAAATAAATAAAATAATATTAATACAAGTGGTGTAGTGAAAACTGTGCAGTAACACAATACTTCTGGGTATTGTGTTACTGCACAGTTTTCACTACACCACTTGTATTAATATTATTTTATTTATTTTAATCACCATCGAGGAGCATACTGGGGATTTAGCCTTCACCACTGGATACCAGGAGGAAATCCGATCAGATAAGTGGAAGACATCCATCCATCCCCTGTCAGTGCAAACAGAGAGCCGAGAGCTGTTCGTTTAAGGAGTAATTTTTTGTTTCAGAAGATTCGTAAAATCATTTTCTGTAGCCTCCTTGTACCTGCAGTGCTCTCCTGTCACACTGCCTAGCTGGGCGCCGGCGCCACGGTCCACCTCCTCATCACAGACTCCAGCCTGGCTGTGCGTGACGTCACGCTTGGCACGATTTGTCTCCCGTTCTGAAGGGGCCAGCCGTGCATGACGTGACGCGTCATCACGTCCCGGCCGCAAATCGCGATAGCCCATTGGTCCACTGTGATGTCCATCATAACAGCACAGCGCAGCGCGCACCTTTGATGGACAGCTCACTGGCCAATCCTGGGATCACAGACGATGTGCTGGCTCCAGAAGGCGGACCTGCTGCTATGGCACTTGGCTGCATTCGGCAGCGCATTCGGCAGCGCTCAGGATCAGATCAGTCCTGGCGCTCACTCGGGGCTAATAATTCAGACCTGCGGCCATGAGACTCGGGGCTTTTCGGGGACACATTCGGGGCTTCAGCCTACCTAGCCAGGGCCTAACGACGCCTCTGCTCAGCACCCTGCACCACTGGATCCCTGTATATTACACAGCACTCTGCACCACTGGATCCCTGTATATTACACAGCACCCTGCACCACTGGATCCCTGTATATTAGACAGCACCGTGCACCACTGGATCCCTGTATATTACACAGCACCCTGCACCACTGGATCCCTGTATATTACACAGCAGCTTGCAACACTGTACCCCTTTAAATAGCACAGCACCCCACACCTCTAATCTAACTAAACTATACAGTGTATAAATATATGTACAACTAACTATCTGACTACAAGATACAGTCTCTCTGTCTCGCTCTGTAAACCACGCAGCACTGATTACAGAGAAAAAATATTGCTGATTCATTAGCCCTAAGAAGGGCTGTGTTGTGGCTGCTGTTATAACAGCAGAGATCAGATGAATCTTTGAGGTCTGGAGAGAGACCTAGCTAACACTATTCCTATGGAATCGGTAGCAGACAAACTATCCCTCCTCTCACTAAGAATCCAGAAGCATAATGAACGTAAAATGGATGCTGCCCTAGGCCTCGTACACACGAGGGGATATGTCCGCTGAAAACGGTCCGATGGACCGTTTCAGCAGACATCTCCGCTCGTGTGTATGGGCTAGCGGACAGATTTCTCCACCCGACAGATTTCAAAGCATGCTTTGAAATCTATCCGGTGGGAATCTGTCCGCCCGACATGTCTGCTGGTTAGTACACTTACCAGCAGACATGTCGTCCCGCACCGCCGCCGCGTCACCACGCCGTCCGGCGGCGGGGAATTTGATCCGATGGTGTGTACACGCCATCGGATCAAACTCCTGATCGGACATATCCGATGGAAATGGTCCGCGGACCGTTTTCATCGGATAAGTCCGATCGTGTGTACGAGGCCCTACAGGTGGGAGGGTCTACTAGGGAGGGTATTCTGCTGATTGGCTGAAATGTGTCTGCTGACCGTGAGGTAGAGGGTCAAAGTTTGCTCAATGTTAATTAATAGGGGGCGGGTCGAACATCGCATATGTTCGACTGCGGCGGCGAACACGAACATGCCGAAATCGCGACGAATAGTTTGCCGGGCGAACCGTTCGGTACATCTCTATTTAGGTATTATTTTAAATTATATTTTTGTTATTGTCATTTTTAATGATAAACCATACATAAATCTTGATTCCATTTTTTTAAAATTTGTTAAAAAAAAATGTAAATGTAATTTGGTATTTTTAATGTTACTGAAATTGGTAATGAATTTTTAAAAGCTTAGGAATCTGGTAGTACTGAGGCATTAATATGACTCTGTATTAACAATGCAGAGGGACCGTTGAGTTGGACATATCGGATTAAATATGTTGGATGCTGTGCTTGCCCACACTCACACATACTCCTGTCTGTGGGGTGAGACGGTGCTCGTTCCTTGCATGGGGTCCGCCTGTGTCCACTTAGCAATCTGTTTGGATAGTAATGTCTGCACTGATTTTGAAATGCTGTGCAATGTAAGGGGTTAATTTGCCCTGGTCTAGCAGCTGTATAAAAGATGGCACATTTCGCCATAAAGCCACGCCCTCAGTTAAAGTCCTTGATGATGAAAGGTGTCATGATGTGGCTATACGACGACCATTAGTGACCTCAGCATTCCGCTCAGAGAAACATCGCTCACCACCGAAGGATAGACAGTCTGTTGTGGTAAGAGACACCGCGCTAGCTTTGTATGTGGCTTTGCTGATGAGACCTTGTTTATGTGTGATGCTGTTTTTTCATGTTGTTGATGTAAGTGCAAGTCCTAGGAGGGGGTGCTGTGATATTAAATAAATCTTAAAAGGGATTACACTATGGAATCTGTTCTTTTGTTCTTTATGATTTGAAACAAGCTTATCATTCTGTGACCCATACCCTCTGGTGCAGTTTGTTCTGGGAAGATTGGAAATAATGATACTGTAACAGAACCCCAAATGGGACAGGGGTTAAAGCCGTTTAGGATATTCCATTCCCAAACCCAAGGCAGTTATCGACACAATCCGGCGAACACGACACATACGAATACCCCCATTAACGAGACACACAGCTCTCTATGAAGTTCAAGCAGGTCTGACAATCTTTATTGAGAAAGCAGGCTCTTATATACACAAAAAGAATACTGCAGTAATCAAATGAACTATGACCCAACTCCACCCACAACATCATACAATGCTTACCTAATGAGCCCCCCCAATACACATCTTTTAGTCTGTGTCATGGTCTTACCTCCTTGCAGTCATCTCATCTCTGACTTGTGCTGGCGGCCATCTTGCTTCCTGTGCCTCTTGTAACTTTCCACATCCTGTGGCTCCTCCTTCCCCCTGGGAGGAGCTGGATTCTCAGCTCATATATACCTCAGCTGTTGCAGCATTCCGTTGCTTGGTCCTTGTCTTTCAGTCTCCTGTGATCGTGTTGCTGTTTGGATCTCCGACCCGGCTCTTACGGACGTTTCTCCTGGTTCCGATTCCTGGCTTCGTCTCACCACCCTTTGGCTGCTGACTCTTGCTTGGCTGACTTCCATCCCTGGCTTTCGACCCTGGCTCTGGCGGAGGACCCTTCTGGCTGTTGATCATCTGTTTGGACTTTACCTTGCTGTTTGGATTTTTAATAAAGACCTTCTTCTTTCATTTATATCTGTGTACGTCTGATTCATGCTTCCTGACATTAGGACCAAGCCATGAATTCTGACGGTACAGGGCCACCTCTGATACTCATGCTGGTTGCCAGACTTAATCAGCAGGATCACCTGCTGGGCCAGTTCGCTCAGGCTCCAAAAGCATAATCCAATTTTTAATTGGAGATCGGCCGAGATCCTCTCGTGGTCCCCACAGCTAGTTGCATCCATGGGCCTGTCAAGTTGTTCACGCTGTTGCCTTGCCCCCGCACCGCCCTTACGATTGTGCCATAGACCTACAACCTGGCGCCATTCCTCCCCGTGGCAGGGTATATCCTTTGTCGGTTGCGGAGAATGAGGCCATGGAGGAGTACGTGAAGGAGGCGCTTTCCCGGGGGCACATTCGCAAATCCTCTTCCCCGGCAGGGGCTGGATTTTTCTTTGTAAAGAAAAAGGGCGGAGAATTGAGGCCTTGCATTGACTATAGGGGCCTAAATCGTATCACGATTAAGATTGCATACCCTGTTCCGTTGATTTCCAGGTTGTTTGACCACCCCAGGAGAGGAACGGTCTTTACCAAACTCGACCTGAGGGCTGCGTATAACCTTGTAAGGATCAAGGCGGGTGACGAGTGGAAGACCGCGTTCAACACCAGGACCGGTCATTATGAATCCCTGGTTATGCCCTTTGGTTTGTGCAATGCGCCCGCAGTCTTTCAGGAATTTATCAATGATGTTTTCCGTGACCTGTTGCAGCAGTGTGTGGTGGTCTGTTTGAATGATATCTTCCTATTCTCCGAATCCATGGAGGCCCACATTCTGGATGTCAAGCGAGTGTTGCAACGGTTACGAGAGAACAAGCTTTTCGGTAAGCTTGAGAAATGCGAATTTCACCGATCCCAGGTAACCTTCTTAGGTTACATCATCTCCGCGGAGGGGTTCTCCATGGACCCCGAGAAGGTTTCGGCAGTCTTACAGTGGCCTCAGCCCAGTGGTCTTCGTTCCCTGCAGCGCTTTTTGGGCTTCGCCAATTACTATCGGAAGTTCATCAAGGACTTCTCCTCGCTGGCCAAGCCTCTCACGGATCTGACTAGGAAGGGCTGTAGTTCCCAGGTCTGGCCGGTCGAGGCCGTCCGGGCCTTTGAGGCTCTGAAATCTGCCTTTGTGTCGGCTCCTATACTGTCTCATCCCAATCCCGAGTTGCCTTTTGTCCTCGAGGTGGACGCGTCTGAGACGGGAGTAGGCTCCCTTCTGTCTCAGCGTCGGACACCAGAGGATCCCCTGCTTCCCTGTGGATTTTACTCCAGGAAGAGTGCAACTACCAGATTGGTGACAGAGAGTTGTTAGCCATCGTGCAGGCTCTCAAGGAGTGGAGGCACTTGCTCGAGGGTTCGGTGGTTCCGGTTCTCATCCTGACGGACCATAAGAATCTGACTTACCTCTCAGAGGCCAAAAGATTGACGCCCTGTCAGGCCAGATGGGCTCTGTTCCTGTCTCGTTTTAATTATGTGGTCTCCTATTTACCCGGTTCCAAGAACATCAGGGCGGATGCCTTATCATGTCAGTACTCCGAGCTGTCCAGGGAGGAATCGATACCGACTCCGGTCATACCTCCAAATCTGATTTTGGCCACCATCCGCACCAGCTTGACTTCTCCCCTTGGGGAGCAAATTCTGGCGGCTCAACCTGGTGCTCCCGCTGGGAGACCCAACGGCAAATGCTTCGTGCCTGAGGAGTTGCGTACCCGGCTGTTGCGAACCTACCATAACTCCAAGACCGCTGGGCATCCTGGAAAGAATCAGCTGTCCTGGGCTGTCTCTCGTTTGTTCTGGTGGCCTTCTCTACGCTCTGACATTGCCGCATATGTAGCGGCATGTTCCGTTTGTGCCCAGAACAAGTCCCCTCGGCACCTTCCGTTGGGCCTTCTACAGCCCATTACCACTGCGGAGCGCCCATGGTCACACCTGGGGTTGGACTTCATTGTAGACCTTCCTGCGTCCCGCGGCCATACGGTCATTCTCATGATTGTGGATTGGTTCTCCAAAATGTGCCACTGTGTTCCACTTAAGAAATTACCCACTGTGCAGGAGTTGGCCACGGTATTCGCCAGGGAGGTCTTCCGGTTGCACGGTTTGCCCAAGGAGATTGTTTCAGATCGGGGAAGTCAGTTTGTGTCCAGGTTCTGGCGCGCCTTTTGCTCCCAGTTGGGGATTCGTCTCTCCTTCTCTTCGGCTTACCACCCTCGGTCTAATGGGGCCGCAGAGCGATCCAATCAGGCTCTGGAGCAATTCCTTCGTTGCTATGTCTCCGATCACCAGGACAATTGGGTTGACCTTCTGCCATGGGCTGAGTTTGCCAGGAACACGGCGGTTAACTCTTCCTCTGGGACGTCTCCCTTCAAGGTCAATTATGGGTTCCAACCTGCCGTGTTACCGGAGTCATTCTCTCCCCAAGACATTCCGGCTATAGAGGACCACCTTTCGGCTCTACGTGCTTCATGGATACTGATCCAGAGGTCCCTCGAGGTCTCTGCGCAGCGCCAGGCTGATCGCAGGAGGTTGCCTGCTCCTTCCTATCAGGTCGGAGACCGTGTATGGTTGTCCACTCGCAATCTCAACCTCCGTGTGCCCACTCCCAAGCTGGCTCCTCGCTTTGTTGGTCCCTTCCGTGTACTCCGCAGGGTGAACCCCGTTGCCTATGCCCTTGCGCTCCCTCCTGGTATGCGGATTTCCAATGTGTTTCACGTCTCCCTGTTGAAACCACTAATATGCAATCGCTTCACCTCTTCGGTGCCTCGGCCTCGTCCTGTCCAGGTGGGCGATCATGAAGAATATGAGGTGAGCGATATCCTGGACTCACGCTTGGTCCGCGGTCGGGTACAGTTCTTGGTCCACTGGCGCGGCTATGGTCCAGAGGAGCGTTCCTGGGTTCCCTCCACTGATGTTCATGCGCCGGCTCTGCTCCGAGCCCTCCACGCGCGCTTCCCCCAGAAGCCGTTTTTCACGCCGCGGAGGAGGGGCCCTTGAGGGGGAGGTACTGTCATGGTCTTACCTCCTTGCAGCCATCTCATCTCTGACTTGTGCTGGGGGCCATCTTGCTTCCTGTGCCTCTTATAACATCCTGTGGCTCCTCCTTCCCCCTGGGAGGAGCTGGATGCTCAGCTCATATATACCTCAGCTGTTGCAGCATTCCGTTGCTTGGTCCTTGTCTTTCAGTCTCCTGTGGTCGTGTTGCTGTTTGGATCTCTGACCCGACTCCTACGGACGTTTCTCCTGGTTACGATCCCTGGCTTCGTCTCACCACCCTTTGGCTGCTGACTCTGGCTTGGCTGACTTCCATCCCTGGCTTTCGACCCTGGCTCTGGCGGAGGACCCTTCTGGCTGTTGATCATCTGTTTGGACTTTACCTTGCTGTTTGGATTTTTAATAAAGACCTTCTTCTTTCATTTATATCTGTGTACGTCTGATTCATGCTTCCTGACAGTCTGACTCCAGCTCTGACCTAATTTACATGAGCTAATTAACTACATCTGATGACTCATACACCTGACCTTTAGGCTGTCTGTTAATTCACAATACACATTTATCACAGGACTCCTTCACACAATACAGGGTCAATTAGCACAAGCCATAATGAAAGATCCTTAGAAGCCATCCTAGATTAATTTACATCACAACAGACAGATAGGTGTGCTGCAGTCCAAGACATAGGGCCAGATTCAGGTAGAGTTGCGCTGGAGTAATTCGATATGCGCTGCGTAACTGTGAAGGTGCGCCGTCGTTTCTATGTGGCCGTACCCACCAAACTAGATGCGCCCAATAACGGGCCATTTCTGACCGGCGGAACGTTCCGACGCCAGAGTATCGTCAGCGCTTAATTTCGCTTGGCGCATCAGTCGCGCCTATTGATTTCCCCTGCAAATGAGGGAGATTTCCCAATTCACGAACGGATTAGCACCATACGCCGGCTACATGTGCCACGCGTATCTCGTCCGTCCGGCGCAAAGTTATTTCTGCAAAAAGCTGCTTTATCTTTACTCCAGACGGCCTCAGGTCAGCAGGAGAGCAGCTACAGCAGCGTTACCGACGATAAGAGCTAGCTGAGCACCCCCACTTGCAGGACAACACCTCTGTCCATGCTTGTCTGTCAACTTTTACAGCCATGGAGGAAGACATCATAGGTCTCCATAGCCGAGATGACGGCTGACAGCTCCTGGCCTTTAGAGTTCAGCTTTCTCCTGTGTGTTTGCGGGGAACGGGAGCAGCCATCTCAGAACAAAAGTAACTTCACTGCGGGGAGGGGGAACAGGATATACTTTAGTGCCGGAATGGCGCATCTACGGGCGCATTTAAACGCCCAACGGAACGCATTGCGATGACGTTTCCCGTGAAGTGGTGCCGACGGAAGTTGTGAGCATGCGCACAAGGGGGCCGAGTGAAGCCTCACTTACTGCGCATGCTCCGTGGATGATGCGCTGAACGTAAGCCTCTGCGCTGGGCTCCGCCCATCATTTACATATGATCACACCCAGTTCCACTTGCGTCGGATTACGCCAGCGCATTATCGTTACTCTGGCGCAAGTTTACGCGCAACTGCTATGTGAATAACAGTACTTGCGCCGAAAGTGTCGGCAGAGTAACGTAAATGAGAAGCGTTACTCTGGAGCAAAGATGCTCTCATCTACCTGAATCTGGCCCATATTCTGCATTTCCATTATTTTCTGTCTCAATCTGTGCCCAAAAGTGACTCCCGTTACAGATACTAAAACAGTGTTTTGTCTGCCTATAATCTTGTTAGATTTAGTAAGAGTTTAATTCAAAGGGAGACATGAGTACCCCCTTGCTTCTTAATGTGTGGAGGTGTTGGGGCCAGTATATATTCCTGCGAGGGGGAATTGAACTCTGCTTTGGATATCTTTATGGACTTTATTGTAGTCACAATGCATGATGGACTCTGCTGATTTAATTTTAATTTTCTGATTAAATTATTGAATTATTTCATTACACTCCATTTCATTTTTCTAGTATTAGTATAATATTAAATGTATAGCGCTGCCAATATTGTATATGCTTAGATTAGACTTTAGACTCTAGATCTCTCCTCAGCCCTAAAAGCATCTGACCACACCAAGATCTGTGTGATAAGATGCTTTCCCAATGGTGCAGTTTATATACAGTGAAACTGAAGCCATGAAATGCTCATAGCTTTCAGCTTCTTAGGCCATAGAGATGACTGCAGCCATTCTAGTCTTTTATCAGCTCTATGGTCAGCTGGCAGAACCACCTGTTGCATTCTTAGGTGCCCTAATGGGACAAGAGAACATGAGAAAACCATGGAAGATGGGGGAGGGGGAGGGAATGTTCCCGCTCACTACTTGTAAAAGCAGTCTAGTGGCTAATTAGCCACTAGGATTGCTTTTACATGAAAGCCGACCACCGGCTAAAAATAATGATACCAAGATGATACCTAAACCTGCAGGCATAATTCTGGTAAACCACTCACAGTTCAGCAACATACAAGTAAATCACTGGTCATTGTTGGGCATATATTGTAATGTTCTTTTTTTCATGCAGCCTGTGGGTTAAATGAAAAAAGAGAGCCTAACAAATTCCTCCATTCACATTGATCGATTGTTGGTTTGTCCACCATTAGAATACTGCCATGCATCCACCCACTTCTAATACTTATTTACCCCTTTATTTATTTTTTATGTTCAGACCATGGGCTGAATGAAAAAAATAACCTAACAGATTCCTCCATTTACATTGATCGATGTGGATGAATAAATCTCTGCCAAGAAAATTAAATAAAAATATATGTCAAAGCATAGGGGCAATCCACCCCTAATGGTCACCCCTGCCCCCATGCTTTAGCATATATGCTCTTTTTTAACTGTGGTGGTGATATCACTTTCTACAGTGCTGGAGTCACATATTTACATATAGTGAGAGCAATCCCTGTTGCTGTCAGAATAAATAAACCAGTGGCGGGAGCTGAATGGTGTACCTGCAAAGCAAATAATGGTTAAAATAAAATACAATAATAGTACAGTATAACAGTAGAATGACATATCTGCAAAGCAAACACAATAAAACACAGTAACAATAAAACATTACAGTTAAGCATAAAATACAGTAAAAAACAGAGCAGAACAAAAGAGAGAGAACAATAGAGGGAGAAGAACAATAAAGCGTTTACTATTTGGGGCTTTTTTATGTATTTATTTTTGCTTTTTTCTTAAAAAAATACACTTTTATTGTAACTATAAACATTCCAGGTTAGGGTCTCTCAAAATATGATGGCAATCTCATTTTTCAAGACCCTTTGTAAGAGTGTCCTAGGACTGTGCCGTGCTGTACCCTATTCTAATACTCCATTAGTGTGTGGTAGCAACGGAAACAGTCACTAATGCAGAGACCATGTTGGTCAGGACAGGAAAGACAATAAAAGTGGGCATCATGCTTATATCATGCCTCTCATGCAGCCGGCTCACTGTATTTGCACTGAGAAGTTGGGCCACAGCACCATCTGGAAACAGAAGGGCTATGTTGATTTCTTGATAGAAGGAGATACCGCTTCAGGTGGATCTTAGCATGCAATCAAGGAGCTTCTCAGGAAACCAAGGCAGACATGGTAGGTGGAAAAAATTATTGGATAGCCGCACTCAAAAAATCCAAATGAAGGACTGTCTTTTATTAGTAAAAAGCAAACATGCAACAGAGCACAGCCACAAGAGAGGACAGTCAACGCGTTTCACACTTTAACAGTGCTTAGTCATGGCTGATATGCAATACAAACAACCTAAAATATATGTGATAGCCATGTGGAACATGTGATCACCTTCCACCAATGTTAGGAGGGGACCAATGAAGGGAACACACCTGAATGTAAATTGGTAGTCCAGGGATCACATGCAAACACAAGGAACACACGTAGACAGGAACAATATAACATTCAAGAAATGAATTCTCAACCAATGCGCACCTCGGCATAAGAATTTCTTTTACATAAAGAATAAAAAATATGTATATATATATATATATATATATATATATATATATATATATATATATAAATAAAAAAACAAAAGAAAAGACGAGAAAAAAACGACATGAGGATATGTCAATAAAATATATAAACACAGGTATAAATAGATGTATTGCCAATGGAAAAATTGGAAAAAGCACTATGAAACCTAGATATATTTAGTATGAGAACATTATAGATAGATGCACATGTGTAACGATCAAAAAATTATCGCATTATAAAATCCTAATGCAGAAAAATGTGTGAAGAACCCTATGATTGGTGTAAAGACCTACAAAAAGGAAGGGGCATGTGCATTAAAAAAACGAATGTTAAAAAAATGATTGGGAGCGTGAATGAGAAGAATGTACCTGTATATATGTAAGAATATACATGTAGTGTACAAATATATATATATATATATATATATATATGTGTGTGTAGTGATGCTAATAATAATAATAAGTGAAAATAATCCCTTGTATATATAAATAAATATATATATATATATATATATATATATATATAAATATATATATATATATATATATATATATATAATGTCAGTGGATAGTGACTATACGCAAACATTATTATAGAAACATGACAACATGTGTATCCAAGAGGCCCCCAGACCCCATGTATTGAATAATAGTAAATGATAAATATAGTAATGGTGAAATTACTTTAATGGTGTGTATGTCTACGGATGTGAAAATTTATAAGTCAACAAATAGATAAAGAGATATGACTGAAAGACGTATAAATTTAAGGCAAAAGGATGTGTAGTATAGGCATGTACGTACGTGCAATGTGTAATGACCATAAGTATAAACCGTAATGGAGTATGAACGGTGATAGAACAATAAGAAAGTAAAAGCGTTCAAATACCCAGGTAGGCACTAGTTGACAAGTTTGACAGATATAAATGACATATATAGGATATATACATATGGAGTGTGCATACAAAAGAGTAGAAATATTCAAATGGTTATGTCACATTCTCGACAATTTCTGTTAATGTACTGTATATGCTTAAAAAGATTGGCAACATCATACATCAGAATATATTAGATGAACACTTCACAAATACAGCATAGATGAATGGTTTGTTATTGACATGACATGATTAAAAAGAAGCCAGAGAAGCATCATCAATCCTGCAGAAATATCCTGATAAAGACAAATATGTATGAACTGTCAATAAATAATAGCGGTGTGACGCTTTGTAGGTACATAATAATAGTAAAACTTGTATGGTCTGCATACAATAGTCATATATTGTATGACTCATGGAGTGTAAAACACTGCAGACCTCAGCCCCGATCTTGAAAAAAATACGTACAATGCCTCAATACATATAGCTTATCATAATGGTTATGTATCAATAGACACTACCCTCGTGCAATAGAAATGTCACGCGGGGAAGGTGTTATTGACCCAATATTAACCTATATTGTAGCTCATATACCAAACACAAACCTCCTAGTGGAATCCCTAGGAATTGCAAAGATATTCATACCTCATATCTCCAAAAAGAATGGACATATGAAAAAATAATAAAAATGAAAGTAAAAAATAATGATTTTGGATGTTTCCAAGCAAAACATGAGATTTACATATGTTTTTTTAGTTAAAAGAAGCATATGCAATGTAAGGAGTCTGGGGATAAGTAACCCCCAAATATGTATAAATAAACACGCATAGATTGGACAAAATGTAAATATAATAAAATAAAAGCATATGTTAAATGGTCCAAAATAGAAGCGTGTAGATGTTAAACATGGACAGACTCCAAATAGCAGAACATTCAAAAAACACAATATAGGTCAGAATGCTAGTTAATTATTTGTTGTGGTAATAACATTACCTTAATAGACCTGACTGGCAATCGTGTACAACGGAGAACCCAAAAAGGTATTAGTTCAAGGCACATGTGAGCAGAGACGTAAAAAAAATAACAAATAAAGATATGAATGAAAATAAAATAGAGATGAAAATGGTAAAAATGATAATAGTCCACATGAAACCAGAAAACCCAGAAAAGCCAGAAAAACTAGGCATGACGAAAGTATAACGGGACTAAGACAAAAGGATGTAGAATGCATGGGAGGCCGGTCTAAAGGTCCATATTAATGTGTAAAGAAAACACCAATAGAACAAAAAGATATGGGTACATGATGGTAAAGTGTTGTACATGCGTAAAGAAGTAGAAGGGGGGATGCTACTCATAATAGTGGGATACATCCCACTCAAAGTTGAGTCCTCTGGGTATTCTAGAATCTAAATGGAAGATCCAAAAGACCTCACGCTTGCATAGTAGTTTAAACTTGTCCCCTCCTCTGACCGGGCACACAATTTTTTCTATACCCTGTATGGATAAGCTGGAAATGTCCCTAGAATGTACGACGTTCCAATGCTTAGCAACGTTAGTATTGTGATCCTTGTCAATGTCGTACATGTGGTCACTAAGCCTGTCTCTGAGCCTCCTGATGGTCCTCCCTACGTATTGTACTTTACAAATGTCACAGGTAATTGCATAAACCAAAAATTTTGTATTACAGTTGATGAACTGTTTGACATTAAAGTTTTTTCCCACTAGAACATGAATGAATAAACTAACCCGTTTTAATGTGTCTACAGTATCTACAACCCTTAATTCCACATTTATAGGTGCCCTTAAAATGCAGCCAGTTCTCTGGATTCTGTTTAGTTTGAAACAGACTAGGTGACAGGGAGCCACCCAATGTGGGGGCTCTACGGCTTAAAGTTTTGATACCTCTGGATAAAATGGATTGGTAGGATAGATCGGTATATAATATTGGGAGATATCTGTTAACGACTTGTCTAATTTTGTGGAACTCCATACTGTAAGGGGTGGAAAAAATGGGAATGGACTCTCTATGATGGAAACCGGTATTTTTACCCTTTGAGTTATTTTCCTTAAGTAGTGAGGACCTCAGGACACCATCAACTTTTAAAAGAGCTCTGTTAATAACTTTCTCTGGATAGCCCCTGGCTCGTGGCCATCTCAACACTTTCCTTAGAGAAATCTTCCGGTGTGCTACACAGACGTTTCAGTCTGAGGAATTGCCCGAAAGGGATGCCTCTAATAGTGTGCGGTGGATGTGATGAGTCGGCTTGCAGTAAAACATTGCCAGCAGTGCTCTTCCTATAGAGTCCTGTACTGATGTATCCATCGGCACCCGTGAGCTTACCATCAAGGTAGTCAATGCTGACAGGTTGCAGATTGCCAGTGAATCGTAAGTTCAAATTATTGTCATTCAGATGTAGAAGCCATCCATCAAGATCGGCTGATCCATCGGAACAGATGAACAGCAGATCATCGATGTAGCGGCAATAAAATACCGTGTCATCTCGGCGGGGGCTGTCACATCCAAAGATGCGGGACCTCTCCCACCATCCCATATACAGCTTGGCCAGGGATGGTGAAAACTTGGCGCCCATAGAGGCCCTGCATCTCTGCAGGTAAAAGACCCCGTCGAACATGAAGAAATTATGAGTAAGAAGATACTCCAATGCCAACAGAATGAACTTTTGTAAAACTAATGAGAATTTACCAGATGCTTTAAGAAAGTAAGAGACTGCTTGCAAGCCTAGTTGGTGTGGGATACTAGAGTAAAGACTAGTAACATCACAGCTTATCCACCTAAATCCCCCTTCCCAGGGAAAACCGTTAAGTTTGGAAAGTAGCTGTTTGGTATCTTGCAAAAAACTAGGAAGGTCAGAGACAAGGGGTTGCAGCTGGCCATCCACCCACTCACCCAACCGCTCATTAAGGGAGCCAATACCTGCCACAATAGGTCTACCCGTAAGAGGGTTTAATCCCTTGTGGATTTTGGGCAAATGGTGGAATATTGGCATAGTTGGATGAATGGGGACAAAAAGATTTTTATCTGAATCTAAGAAAATGCCTGCCTGTACTCCTCTATCAAGGAGAGAACTCAGCTCCTCTGTGAATGGTACAGTAGGGTCAGATCTGAGACTTTGATAAGTCAGCTTGTCTGATAGTTGACTAAGAGCTTCCTCGCTATACGTGGATGAATCAAGAACCACTACTGAGCCTCCCATATCAGCATTCCGGATAACAATAGTGTGATTAGAGCTAAGGGATTTCAGAGCCTGTTTCTCTAGATGAGACAGGTTGCCAGGATGCTTAGTGCTATGGCAGGTACGGGCCAGTCGAGTAAGGTCTCCCTCTACTAATTTCTGGAACATGTCTAGCTCCTTACCCCTGGAGCGCAATGGATAGAAATTGGATCTAGATTTAAACGTTAAGGCAACAGAACCATCCACGGGGTCCACGGGGCAAGGATCCGACTCAGACTGTAGGTCTGTAAGGTCCTGTAAAGCACAGACTTCTTTGAAAAACAGTAATGGAGGAGAGACCAACTCACCTGACCCGAAGCTGTCACTAGAAACCTCTTCTGAATCAGCCATAGAGGAGATGAAATGCTTCTTAAGGGTAAGGTTACGTGAAAACGTATTAACTAGTATGGTCTTAAAAAGATCAAAATGGTTAGTAGAACAAAAGATCAGTCCTTTAGATAGCAGTCCCATTTCATCAGCACTTAAAATTCTTTGGGAAATATTCAGGACATTCACAGTCATTTCCGTGTTGTGCCCCGCAAAGCGTATGGGGTGTGTTTTGTGTTTGTCTCTCTTCCCCTACGTCTTGTTTTCTTATGGCGGCTCTTTTCTTCCTCGTTTCTTTTTTGGACCCATGAGGGTGTCTACTGGATCGTGTCCCTTCCTCCAACAATGGTGCTGGTGACGTCCTGCTCCGATCTGGTGACGACTCTGAACCCGATGTGGCTAAGGTGTCATAAGCTATCTCGTTTTCCAAATCGGAGAAGCTGACCTTCTTAATGCTCATTTTGCGAGATCGTCTCGACTGGTATGTAGGCTGAGTCCAGACATAGACGTTATTGCTTTCATAGTCTGTGCAATCTCTCAGCTGTTTTCCTTTCTTTGTATCAATTACATATTTTTCCAATTTGTCTAGCTTCTTGTTAAGTTTGCCATCAAGGTCAGCAAAGTCAGAATGGGTTTGTAAAGATGCAAGTTCTTTTTGTATAATGGACATCTCTGTCTGTAGTTTGTCAGTCTGTTCCAGGTTGGACTTGATTAAAATCCTCATTAGTGCAAACGAGCAGCTGTTCAAAGTGTCCGTCCATTCTTGTTTCAAAACCTCATTCTGCTGTGGGGGACTTTTTGATACGCAGTCCTCAAGGTATTTGGGAAGTTGTAACATAATCAGAAAGAAAATGTGTGTCCCAATAGAGTCTAATTTCTTTAGTCATGAGTTTTTCAAGTTGTCTAAACATAGCAAGAAGTGAAGTTTCATTATCTTGGCTGGATACCGGATTGGTGTGTGTACCCAGTCTGAACGGATTCTCCGCTGATGATGTTAATGTTCTGCTGAATCCCGGCTCTGTGGCTGTGGATGGAAGCATGTTGGCATCCATAGAAAAGACTGGTAACCTGAGTGTATCAAACAGTCTTAATAAAAAGACTGAAGATGAATGAAAGCGTTCCGTACTGCAAGATCCCCGAGCTGGTGATAGAGGGATGCAAAGTCCAAAAATGTTGAAGGATGGAAGGAGACACTGCTTCAGGTGGATCTTAGCATGCAATCAAGGAGCTTCTCAGGAAACCAAGGTGCAGGCAATGCACAAGGCAGACATGGTAAGTGGAAACATTTATTGGATAGCCGCACTCAAAAAATCCAAATGAAGGACTGTCTTTTATTAGTAAAAAGTGAACATGCAACAGAGCACAGCCACAAGAGAGGACAGCCGACACATTTCACACTTTAACAGTGCTTAGTCATGGCTGATATGCAATACAAACAACCTAAAATATATGTAATAGCCATGTGGAACATGTGATCACCTTCCACCAATGTTAGGAGGGGACCAATGAAGGGAACACACCTGAATGTAAATTGGTAGTCCAGGGATCACATGCAAACACAAGGAACACACGTAGACAGGAACAATATAACATTCAAGAAATGAATTCTCAACCAATGCGCACCTCGGCATTGAGTGCGGCTATCCAATAATTTTTTCCACCTACTATGTTGATTTCTTACTGGAATTTTAGGAAGGATCCAGTGGACCTGGATGGTCCGTACCCCACTTCTGGTACCATTTGTAAGCGTCCTTAGCCTGGGTGCACCCTTGGTTTGTTCTGTGTGTGAACCTTCGGCTAGTCGGACAATCAAAAATTACCAATACACAGTGATGGGTTCAAAATGATTGTGTATTGAGTTTTGACATCGTAGACAATTTATAAACTTAAACCCCCATATTCCCCTATACCTCCCAAAACCTCCCCTTAGCTTAACACCCTCCCAACACCCCATTGCCCAATCAATTAACAAATTTACCAAATCTACCCAGATACAAGGTTAAACAGAGTACAAAGTACAGAAAAAGCATGTCACATTTGTGACGCAAACAACAGAAAATAACATAAACACATTGGCCCGGATTCACATACCTGGGTGCATCTTTCTGCTGGCGTAGCGTATCTTCTTTACGCTACGCCGGCGCAATGTAATGAGGCAAGCATGGAATTCACAAAGCAAATTCTCCCAACGTTGCTCCGGCGTAGCGTATAGTTGCTGGCGCAAGCCGACGTAAGTCAAAGTAGGTGGAAGTAGCCTGGAAGTGGGCGTGTAACATTTAAATGAAGTGTGACACCAATTCAAATGATGGGCTGAGCCTCAAAAAATGAACTGTGCATGCGTCGTATCTTGGACGCATCCCAGTGCGCATGCTCACAGTCAAGTCAAAATAACTGGCTAAGATACGTCAAAACACTGCCTATGACGTGAATGTAACCTACGCACAGCCCTATTTACGTACTAGGTAAACAATGTAAAAATCAACAGCGTTTGTTCCCTGGTCCAAACTTTTGCATGGGTTGCGTCTCCTATATGAGGAATAACTTTACGCTGGACCTAACCCCAAACCCCAAATCGCTTAAAACATGCGCCGGGCACAAGAACATTTGTAAATCGGCGTATCTTACTCATTTGCATATTTAACAGAGGTACGCCAAATGCGCCCAGCATAACTATGCGCCCACGATACGCTTAGGCCTCTTCACTAGTGTACCTCTGGATATTTTGGCCACTAAATTTATAGGAACAGCTAGTGTGATTTACAGGTAAAAGAGCACCTGGTTGTCAGCGACTGCTTCAATTGTTACCAAAAAATATAACTGTTAGTGCTAGCAGGCATCATGCATGACTGTGCTAACGCTGCAGTTATGTGTGCTATGTTTTGTAAGTGACAGTGATCTATTGATACTGCACTTGGGTGGACTGGGCTGGCAGGTGTCAGGGCTGATCCTGTTAATGCCGTGTTTTTGGGAACACTATACTATGGGGACGCTAATATAGATCTGATCAAATCAAACATATGTATCCATTCAAACACTTTACTAGTAATATAGCTATATAGGGCCAGATTCAGGTAGAGTTGCGCTGGAGTATTTCGATATGCGCCGCGTAACTGTGAAGATGCGCCGTCGTTTCTATGTGGCCGTACCCAGCAAACTAGATGCGCCCAATAACGGGCCATTTGCGACCGGCGGAACTTTCCGACGCCAGAGTATCGTCAGCGCTTCATTTCGCTTGGCGCATCAGTCGCGCCTATTGATTTCCCCTGCAAATATGCAAATGAGGGATTTTTCCCAATTCACGAACGGATTAGCACCATACGCTGGCTACATGCGCCGCGCGTATCTCGTCCGTCCGGCGCAAAGTTATTTCTACAAATAGCTGCTTTATCTTTACTCCAGACGGTCACAGGTCAGCAGGAGAGCAGCTACAGCAGCGTTACCGACGATAAGAGCTAGCTGAGCACCCCCACTTGCAGGACAATACCTCTGTCCATGCTTGTCTGTCAACTTTTACAGCCATGGAGGAAGACATCATAGGTCTCCATAGCCGAGATGACGGCTGACAGCTCCTGGCCATTAAAGTTCAGCTTTCTCCTGTGTGTTTGCGGGGAACGGGAGCAGCCATCTCAGAACAAAAGTAACATCACTGCGGGGAGGGGGAGCAGGATATACTTTAGTGCCGGAATGGCGCTTCTACGGGCGCATTTAAACGCCCAACGGAAGGCATTGCGCTGACGTTTCCCGTGAAGTGGTGCCGACGGAAGTTGTGAGCATGCGCACAAAGGGGGCGAGTGGAGCCGCACTCACTGCGCATGCTCCGTGGTTGATGCGCTGAACGTAAGCCTCTGCGCTGGGCTCCGCCCATCATTTACATATGATCACACCCACTTCCCCTTGCGTCGGGTTACGCCAGCGCATTATCGTTACTCTGGCGCAAGTTTACGCGCAACTGCTATGTGAATAACAGTACTTGCGCTGAAAGGGTCGTCAGAGTAACGTAAATGAGAAGCGTTACTCCAAAGTAAAGAAGCGCCCATCTACCTGAATCTGGCCCATAGTGTGTATGTGTGCGTGCGTGTTAGTGTACCTGGCACCATGGGTGTAGGAACCCTTACAAATCTGGGGGGGACAGCATTTTTACTCGCCAGGTATATTCTTATTCAGTAAACCGGGAGTTGTTTATAACGTGTATGATATTTTGAAGGGTTAAGAGGGATCCCCCTCTTAGGGTTGCTGCCTTATTCTACTGTTGTGATTTAGCGCTGACCTATTTTGTTTTACATTATACAGCACCGCACCTCAAGACCCCTTTTACATTACGCAGCTCTGGTCCACTTTTACATTATACAATACCCTGCACCTCTGGACCCCTTTTACATTACACATCACCCTGCACCTCTGGACCCCTTTTACATTACACGGCACCCTGCACCTCTGGACCCCTTTTACATTACACAACACCCTGCACCTCTGGACCCCTTTTACATTACACGGCACCCTGCACATCTGGACCCCTTTTACATTACACGGCACCCTGCACCTCTGGACCCCTTTTACATTATACAACACCCTGCACCTCTGGACCCCTTTTACATTATACAGTACCCTGCACCTCTGGACCCCTTTTACATTATACAGTACCCTGCACCTCTGGACCCCTTTTACATTACACAGCACCCTGCATCTCTGGACCCCTTTTACATTACACAGCACTCTGGACCCCTTTTACATTACACAGCACTCTGGACCCCTTTTACATTACACAGCACCCTGCATCTCTGGACCCCTTTTACATTACACACCTCTGGACCCCTTTTACATTACACAGCACTCTGGACCCCTTTTACATTACACAGCACTCTGGACCCCTTTTACATTACACAGCACATCTGGACCCCCTTTACATTACACAGCACTGCACCTCTGGATCCCTTTTACATTACACAGCACCCTGCACCTCTGAACCCCTTTTTACATTATACAGTACCCTGCACCTCTGGACCCCTTTTACATTATACAGTACCCTGCACCTCTTTTACATTATACAGTACCCTGCACCTCTGGACCCCTTTTACATTATACAGTACCCTGCACCTTTGGACCCCTTTTACATTATACAGTACCCTGCACCTCTGGACCCCCTTACATTACACAGCACCCTGCATCTCTGGACCCTTTTTACATTACACAGCACCCTGCATCTCTGGACCCCTTTTACATTACACAGCACTCTGGACCCCTTTTACATTACACAGCACTCTGGACCCCTTTTACATTACACAGCACTCTGGACCCCTTTTACATTACACAGCACTCTGGACCCCTTTTACATTACACAGCACTCTGGGCCCCTTTTACACCCCTTTTACATTACAACACTCTGGGCCCCTTTTACATTACACACTCTGGACCCCTTTTACATTACACACCCTGCCCCTTTTACATTACACACCTCTGGACCCCTTTTACATTACACAGCACTTTTCTACACAGCACTCTGGCCCCTTTTACATTACACAGCACTCTGGACCCCTTTTACATTACACAGCACTCTGGACCCCTTTTACATTACACAGCACTCTGGACCCCTTTTACATTACACAGCACTCTGGGCCCCTTTTACATTACACAGCACTCTGGGCCCCTTTTACATTACACAGACTCTGGGCCCCTTTTACATTACACAGCACTCTGGACCCCTTTTACATTACACAGCACATCTGGACCCCTTTTACATTACACAACACTCTGGGCCCCTTTTACATTACACAGCACCCTGCACCTCTGGACCCCTTTTACATTACACAGCACTCTGGGCCCCTTTTACATTACACAGCACTCTGGACCCCTTTTACATTACACAGCACTCTGGACCCCTTTTACATTACACAGCACTCTGGACCCCTTTTACATTACACAGCACTCTGGACCCCTTTTACATTACACAGCACTCTGGACCCCTTTTACATTACACAGCACTCTGGACCCCTTTTACATTACACAGCACTCTGGACCCCTTTTACATTACACAGATCCCTTTTACATTCTGGACCCCTTTTACATTACACACCTCTGGCACTCTGGACCCCTTTTACATTACACAGCACTCTGGACCCCTTTTACATTACACACACTCTGGACCCCTTTTACATTACACAGCACTCTGGACCCCTTTTACATTACACAGCACTCTGGACCCCTTTTACATTACACAGCACTCTGGACCCCTTTTACATTACACAGCACTCTGGACCCCTTTTACATTACACAGTACCCTGCACCTCTGGACCCCCTTGCATTACACAGCACCCTGCATCTCTGGACCCCTTTTACATTACACACCCTGCATCTCTGGACCCCTTTTCATTACACAGCACTCTGGCCCCTTTTACATTACACAGCACTCTGGACCCCTTTTACATTACACAGCACTCTGGACCCCTTTTACATTACACAGCACTCTGGCCCCTTTTACATTACACAGCACTCTGGACCCCTTTTACATTACACAGCACTCTGGCCCTTTTACATTACACAGCACTCTGGGCCCCTTTTACATTACACAGCACTCTGGGCCCCTTTTACATTACACAGCACTCTGGACCCCTTTTACATTACACAGCCTGGACCTTTTACATTACACAGCACTCTGGGCCCCTTTTACATTACACAGCACTCTGGGCCCCTTTTACATTACACAGCACTCTGGGCCCCTTTTACATTACACAGCACTCTGGGCCCCTTTTACATTACACAGACTCTGGGCCCCTTTTACATT
Source organism: Rana kukunoris (assembly GCA_029574335.1). Taxonomy (NCBI): domain Eukaryota; kingdom Metazoa; phylum Chordata; class Amphibia; order Anura; family Ranidae; genus Rana; species Rana kukunoris. The sequence continues at coordinate 115,208 of JAJQKJ010001073.1, read as the reverse complement.
ACACAGCACTCTGGACCCCTTTTACATTACACAGCACTCTGGACCCCTTTTACATTACACAGCACTCTGGGCCCCTTTTACATTACACAGCACTCTGGGCCCCTTTTACATTACACAGCACTCTGGGCCCCTTTTACATTACACAGCACTCTGGACCCCTTTTACATTACACAGCACTCTGGGCCCCTTTTACATTACACAGCACTCTGGGCCCCTTTTACATTACACAGCACTCTGGACCCCTTTTACATTACACAGCACTCTGGGCCCCTTTTACATTACACAGCACTCTGGGCCCCTTTTACATTACACAGCACTCTGGGCCCCTTTTACATTACACAGCACTCTGGACAACTTTTACATTACACAGCACTCTGGACAGTGGCAGCTGGTGCTCAATTTTTTTTTTGGGGGGGGGGGGGGGGGCGCAAACAAAAAACAAAAACAAAACAATTGCAGCCTCACTGGGCCCATCAATTATCACCACTGTGCCATGACATCAAATGCAGCCACTGTCTCCATCGTCTACTGGGGCTCAGGTGCATGCAATCCACACCCATTCAACTCAGTCTTATTGTATGTATAACCTGCTGGGACTGGTAGTTCATCATCTCCTGGGGCTCATGTGCATGCAATCCACCATCTATGGGACTACAAGTCCCATTAGTGAGAAAAACTGAACAATGATGGTGGATTGCATGCACCTGAGCCCCAGGAGATGATGAACTACCAGTCCCAGCAGGTTATACATACAATAAGGCTCTGAGGTGGATGGGTGCCTCCATTTTGCAAGCCCTCCTACACAGCAACCTCCCCCTTCTCTACCAGACCAGCACAGTCAGAATGGCAGAGGGCAGACACACACCAGCCTCTTCTCACAACCCATACGCCCCCTTATTATCAGCTCACCTGGGGCTCTAAGTTTCAGACTCCAGAAGTTGGTGTGGACACAGTGTGTAACAGCAGCAGCCACCCCCGCGCTGAATGACACTCAGCTCGGCTTTTCAGCAGTGGTGGGTGGAGCTAGCAGGGGAAAAGAGAAACCAGACCATACCATTTCGGCCACAGCACTGGGGGTGTTCCAGCTAACAAAAACAATACTAAACAGAGCAGCCAGAGCCAGGGAGGTGAATACGCCAACATTTTTCAAGGTGATCTGCAGTGCTCCAAGTCATTCTAACCTGGGGGGGATTTTACTATACCTGTCCCCCCCGCATTATTTCCTGGGGGGGATGCGTCCCCCCCGGTTCCTACGCCCATGCCTGGCACTAATCTGATGCTGTCTGGGATTGACGCTACCACTAACTCACATTAAAACCTAATGTTACCTGTGACACTAATACAGTGATCAGGAAACAATATCATAGGGTTAAGGCTTTATTAGAGGGTTAATTTGGGGTACTCTAAACCTACCTGGGCCTACCACTAACTACCCTAACGCTGATTAGTGTCACAATACAGTGATCAGTGAAAAATCTGAAAACTGCAATTGGTGACACTGTGACAGGGAGTAAAAGGGTTAACTGTGGGCGATCAGGGGGTGATATAGGGGTTAAATGCGTACCTACATGTCCTGGTTTCAGTGTAGCAATTCAACACATGTGACCAGTAGACCATGTTTGACCAAACTTATGCGTAGGATGATGGTACTATAATTTTTTGTTTATTTAAATCTCTACACTGAGAGGTCTTCATACAATTATGTTTGATTTAAAATCAGGTGAACGCCTGTGGGCTAATTTTTGGGGCCTGTACTGGCCGACACTTACTTCTGTATCTAGTGAACAGCTTAATGTACCTCCAGCCACAGAATACAAAGTTGTTTGGGCTAATTTTTGGGGCCTGTAATGGCCGACACTTACTTCTGTATCTGTTTTTTCACTTAATACTCTTGGTAGGTCAGTGTCCATGTTGTGGGACTATTTATGCACAGCTAGTAAGTATTTTGTGGCTGCAAATATGACCTGCAGGTTTTTAAAGTTTGCCTGCCATTAAAGTCAATGGGGTCTGCCGCGAACTTGTGGTTCGCAAACATTTGAGAAAGTTTGCGGTTAGTGTTCGCGAACCGCCCCATCGGATGTTCGTTCATCACTACTGGAGATGCAGGACACTGTTTAAATGAAGTACATGGCTTGGATCCAATAACCTGTCGCTACGGAACAAATGCTGGGTCTGCAGTCAAAACATTGACCAGTGGTTCCGAACGGGTTTGCATCAGTCTGTGATCCGCGCGGTGGTTAGGTCACGCTGTGCGTGTATAAGAGAAAAAAAGGCAAGGGAATCAGTCCCAATGATGGCTGTACATAGTTAGAGTTCTCTTCAGGTGCAGCTTTGGTGCATCCGATGTATTCAGGAAAAGTCTTATCTTCAAATGCAAGCGTGTCAAAATAGGGCCAATAGTATGAAGGAAAATACTAGAACTAGAACATGTACATGAGGGTGCCAAACATAGCGGGATGGTCTGTGTGACAGTCTGAGCTTCAGAAGATGCGTAGTTCAGGATTAGGTCTTAAAAGTCATCGCCACCCAGAGCATTGGATGGTTGCACCTTGTTGTTGTTTGAGGTGCCAACAAGTGAGCTGCTTTGGCGGCCATGCTTCATCCTTTTGGAGTTCTTCTTGTCCAGGTACGTGAAGGGAGAGCAGGGTGGGCTTCTTTCCAGCGGGGGAGGTAGAATTCTTGGTACTTGTAACGGTCACCACCGTTTACGATATCCATTCCATTGCCCCAACCACAACAGCTTATCCGACAAGCCAGCAGACCCGATCCATAAGAATTCCATCAGAGAGACGAGACATACGCTCTGTGTTCTGAGTAAAATGTATGAATGTTTTAATGGTAAACTCAGCTGGTTCTTATACAGTTACAAACATCCAAAGAACAAAGCAAAGTGAAATCCCAAGTGCACTCGTGGATCAGTCCAGGTATATGCGGGTGCTGGTAATGCACTAGGCAATGGAAAAAACAAAGAATGGATGGACGGATGGACAGCCAACGCGTTTCACACTTGGTTAGTGCTTATTCATGGCCATGAATAAGCACTAACCAAGTGTGAAACATGTTGGCTGTTTTTTGATTCTTGATGTGGTGCCTGCCTATGCTTTTTCAATAAAGACAACTCAAGATTTTTCCGGTGTGCGGCTGTCCATCCATTCTTTGTTATTTCCACAGTTACAAACATGTCATAGTTAATCACAGGGACAATGAAACTCTCCACCCCCCTAACATCACACAATAAACTTCAATCACATTCTCTTAATTAATGACATTCAGAGGAGGTAATTATCCCCCAGACGTTCCGACTGCCAATAAGTGATTCACCTGCAGAATACCCATTATCAAGACCGCCTGTCTCCGCATACAGCTTGACAAGTTCCCCTCACCTGTTACACAAAACACATTCCTTTACTAAACATAATTAACATGACCTAATTACTACAGTTGACAAGTACATTCCACACACAAAACAGTATTGGCATACATAATGAAAGGTCCTTTCAGAAGCCCGACTCAATTAGCACCTCAACAGTCTGTTACACAGAGGAATGAGTCACTATTGACCGGTAGGCTCAGAATAAGCCAACAACTTGTAATTAGTTATTTGCAGACATTCTTGAATATATTGTGGATTACTGTCCATGCTAAAACAATCCAACATTTGTCCCTTATTTCCTGGCTCAATCTGTGCCCAAAAGGGACTCCCATTACAGTACCATTCCAGGAGATCCACCAATTTGAGTTGTAGGAAGGTGCAGAATTCTGGAAGGTCATCAGGGGTGCGCAGGGAGTATTGATGTTCATTATGTGTCACCAACAATGCAAACGGGAAACACCAGGTGTAGCATAGGCCTTTTCCCAGAGTGTGTCTAGCAGAGGACACAGAGCTCTGCGATTTTTCAATGTTATTTGAGACAGGTCATGAAAGAGCATGATGGTCTCACTATTAAAGATAATTCAATTGTTTCTACGTGCTTTTGAATGATCTATTCCTTCAAAACATAACTCTGCAGACAACATATCACATCACGAGGTGACATGGTGTCAGGGCCGTGCGCTCTCAAGGCCATGTGAGCTCTGACAAACTCTATTGCAGTGTCCTCAGGTTTCTCCAATAAGCTTTGAATACCCATTGTAATGCTGGTATGATTTGGTCACTCTCCACCGATTCAGGGACCCCCCTGACCTGTATATTACACCTTCTTGCCTGTTGTCTAGATCCTCCAAGTGCCTATTCATCTCGATTTATCACCTTCTCCAGCCTGTGTATTGCTTTTTCCCTCTGTCTCCCTGCTGCTTCAGCAGAGGCCATCTTATCATTCAGCACAAGCAGACTTCAGGTCAGTGATTGCTGCTGAGAAGGTTGATTTTATGTCTGCTGCAATGACAGACATATCTGCATATGTATGGGGTAGGTTAGGATTTGAGGGTCCCCTACCATTGTCCTCAGGCGCTGATTGAGAATCCTTGCTGTAATTTTCTGATGCATGTGTCGGGGCCATCTTGCCTCTGGCCACGCTGCTCCTGGATAGTGACTGTTTCTTAAAGATGTCCGAGATGTTCCTGCCTTTATACACCGCCGATATGCACCGTGGTCTAGAGTGGGGTGTCCTGTAGCTCTGTCTGCTCATTATCAGGGGTAAACTTGCAGAAAAACAGGCTGTAGACTGCGAGTCCTCTGGTGCTCCCTTAGTGTGCTGCCATCTCAGCTGCACGCCAAAGAGGAGGAGGGCAATTAAAACCAATAAGAGACTCGCCCGCATTGAGCAATAATTCAGTATGGACTGATGAATCAAGGGCCCAATTTGGTAGAAGGTTGTTTCAGTCTCACGTATTTGGTTGATAGCCAAACTCTGTACCCCACCACATATGGAGGTATATGGTGTCTTTGTTTTGTTGGAGAAAAGCGCATACTTGCCTTCTGACTTCCATAGTAATAAGCAAATCTTTTTCCAGTGTAGCAGAATATTTTTTACCCGCTGATCTGCTGCTGGTACACCAGAAGATGGCTGAATTAGTGGAGAAGTCTGAGGGTGATAGCCTAGGGCTGCGTAGAACAGTGTGGTATGAATAGCACTGTTTATTGGGAGTTAATGGCAAATTCAGCCAAAGGCAAATACTCAGACCAGTTAGAGTGTAACGCATTGACATAATGTTGAAGATAGGTTTCCAGGGTCTGGTTCATGTGTTCGGTTTCACCATCTGTTTGAGGGTGATGTGAGGTAGAGAGTGAGAGTGTTACTCCCAGTTTCTTGCAGAACGCTCTCCAGAATTGGTAGGCATGCCATGATGTTTCACATTATGGGAAAGAAAGAGGGTAGACAGTGCTTCCGCTGTAGGTAATCCAGTGAGTGGTACAAAATGAGACATTTTGGAAAAGCAATCCACTATGACCCATATAGCAGTCATCCCCTCAGACTTAGGTAAGGCTGTAATGAAGTCCATGGACATATGGGTCCAAGGCTGGCAAGGTGCAGGAAGTGGTTGTAACAGTCTAGTAGGCAATGTGTGGGGTACTTTGTTAGCAGCACAAGTTAGACAGGCAGCCACATAGTCAATAACATCTTCTTTTCATATGAGGCCACCAGACATGCTGCTGCAAAGGTCTTAAGAGTGATGGTGACACCAGGATGACTGGATAACACACCATCATATGCCCAGAGGAGTACAGGTTTTCTGAGGCTAGGGGTTACGAACAGGCAACCTGATGGTATCTTCGAGACTTGGGGAAAACGATTTGGGGTTTCTTGCAACTGTTGGGAAATAGCCAAAGAGATTTGTGCAACAATTTTGTGAGGTGGGATTATATACTGCTCGGTAGGTCGATCTTCTTCAGAAGTAGTCAACTGTCTGGACAGAACATTGGCTTTCTTGTTTCTATGCCCAGGGACATAAGAAAGAATGACATTAAAATGGGAGAAAAACAGAGCCCATCAAGCCTACCGTGAATTCAAACATTTAGCAGTTTGAAGATAAAGCAGGTTTTTATGGTCAGTCAGGATAGAAAAAGTCTTGGGAGCCCCTTCCAGAAGATGTCGCCATTCAGACAATGCCAATTTTATGGCCAGTAGTTCTTGATTCCCAACATCATAATTCATCTCTGCTGGAGAAAACTTTCTAGAAAAAAATGCCACTGGATGGATTCTACCAGACTTATGCCTCGTACACACGATCACTTTTTGTGATGAAAAAAAATGTAATTTTTCTTCATGAAAAAAAACGACATTTTTCAAACTTCATTTTCAAAAATGACGTTGTGTACACACCATCATTTTTTGGAAAATGATGAACAAAACCACGGCACTCTAAAGGGGGAGTTCTATTTGCCTTGAGGCTGCTTTTAGCTGGTTACTTGTGCTGGTTACAGCATGATGAATGTGCGATCTCCATTATGAATGGTAGTTTTACCTCCCGTCTCCTAACTTGCTTCTGGGCATGTGCGGGTTTAAAACGTCATTTTTTATGTCGTTTTGCCCACACACCATCATTTTTTATGACACAAAAAATGACATTTTGAAAAATTACATAAAAAATTCGAGCATGTTCAAATTTTTTTTTGGTCGTTTTTCAGAAGACATAAAATGACGTTTTGCCCCACACACCATCATTTTAACCCCTTCCATACAGGGCATTTTCACCCCCTTCCTGCCCAGACCAATTTTTAGTTTTCAGCGCTGTTGCACTTTGAATGACAATTGCGCGGTCAGGCAACACTGTACCCAAATAAATCGTTATGTTTTTTTCCCCACACAAATAGAGATTTCTTTTAGTGGTATTTGATCATCTTTGTGGTTTTTATTTTTTGCGCTATAAACAAAAGAAGAGCGACAATTTAAAAAAAAACACAATATTTTTTTCTTTTTATTTAATACATATCACAATATTTTTTTTTTTTAAACTTTTTTCTCCCTCAGTTTAGACCGATACGTATTCTTCTACGTATTTTTGGTAAAAAAAACGCAATAATCGTATATTGATTGGTTTGCGCAAAAGTTATAGCATCTTCAAAATAGGTGATAGATTTATGGTATTTTTATTTTATTTTTTTTACTAGTAATGGCGGCGATCTGCGTTTTTTTTTTTGTGACCGTGACATTGCGGTGAACATATCGGACACTTTTGACAAGTTTTTGGGACCATTCACATTTACACAGCGATTATTGCTATAAAACTGCACTGATTACTGTGTAAATGTGACTGGCAGTGAAGGGGTTAACACTAGGGGGCGCTGAGGGGGTTAAAATGTGTCCTAAAGTTTGTTCTAACTGTAGGGGGAGGGGGACTCACAGGGAGAGGAGACCGATGTGTGTTCCTCTGTACTGGGAACACACATCAGTCTCCTCACCGCTGACAGGAGGTGGATCTGTGTGTTTACACCCCATCATTACACACACAGATCCATGGTCCTGACGTGATTGCCGGAAATTGCGGGTGCCCGGCGGCAATCGCAGCCGTCGGGCACGCGCGCGCGCCCTAGAACGCCGTGAAGACAGGACGTTGTTCAACGTCCAGTCTCATCGTCGAGGGGATGACCATAGCGTCATTTCCCTATGGCCTGGAATTGAAGTGGTTAAATGACATTTTTAAAAATGTCATTTTTTTTCATCACAAAAAGTGATCGTGTGTACGCGGCATCAGGCTGTCTCTGGGACAGCACGGCACCTGCTCCTACCTCAGAGGCATTAACCTAAACAAAGTACTGGAGATCGGGATTTGGATGCTGAAGAACTGGAGCCTTGCTAAACATGTCTTAATTGCTGGAAAGCCGATGCTGCTTCTGAGGACCACACCTTGCAATTAGGAAGCTCCGCAGCGAGGTGGAACCTTAGCGCAGGTGCGCATGACTGGGGGGACCCTGAGCAGGGGGACAGGATAAGGAAGGGGCCGCAAATCGCGGCTGCACAGGGGGCGGGGCTTATGCCTCGAGGCAAGCTCCCTTAAAAGGTCTGGGGGGCGGAGCCATCCATTCGGGTGCCATCTACAGTGAGGCATCACACAGGCAGTTTTTCTCTGTGCTGCTGCCTCACCTATGGATCGTTTGGAAGGGATGGTGGAGCGCCTGAGGGCTGCTGCTAGGATCCATGGAGCAGACTGGTATGCAGAGCAGCTGCTGGAGCTGTTCCCTGATCCAGGAGAGGGTAGGTCCAGCGATCCCCCTCCCCCCCGCCCCCCCCCCCTCGCCACGTCCGGCCAGGCGTTCGCGGCCCCCGGTCAGGTACAGCCCGGGTGGGTCTCCAGGGGGGTCTCCGGCGGGGGATCGGCGCGATGAGAGCCCGTTTGCTGACCCTCCAGGGTCCAGGAAGAGGCTGTCTGGGGAGGCTCCCAGGGATGCTGGCAAGAGGCCTAGGCCACAGCGAGGATCGGGTCGGCGGGTGGCGTCTCCGTCGCCTGCTAGACCCGTGGTGGGACCATCCGGAACGGTAGCGCGGGCGGGTCCATCCGCTCCGCGTGGCACTTCGCGGCGGGGGAGATCGGTGGGCACGGCTGGGAGCTCGGCAGCCAGGGCGGCTCCGGCTGGTCGCGGAGGAAGTGGAGGTCCAGTGAGGGGTGACGACGGCGTATCGCGAGCGGCTACTGCTGTTTCGCAGGAGGCTCGGCGAGGGAGAACGATGGACACGGTACGGCCAGACTCAGGGGCTCACAGCATCTCTTCGGGCAGCAGTTCCATGGCCTTGCCTGCGGGCTCAACGTCCCTTGCCGGGCAAGGGGACCAACGGTCTGAGGGTGAGATCTCGGATACGGACTCTGATGGTCCAGAGGAGGTGGCGGGCCCGTCGGGGCTCCAACGCGGATCCGGATTGGCGGCTGGTCGGACTGTTTCTGCTGGGCAGCCGGGTAAGAGCGCTTCTGTGTCTGTTTCTGTATCTTCTCCTTCTGTGTTTTCTCCCCCCCTCCCCCTCCCTTGCTTCCTCCTGCACCCTCTCTGCCTCTTTCCAGTCCCTCTGCTGGGGTGGGTTCTTTCATGTTGGGGACTTCTTTGGTTGGTGGTGGGCAGGGGGGGGGTGTCTTGGATGTCGGGTCACTCATGTTGCAGCAGTTGCTTTCGTCCATGTTGCAGGGATGTAGGGCCATGGCCGGGGGGGGGGTGCGGTCGTTCCCCCTCCGGCTGCTTCGGGGCCTCCCACGGCTGCGTGGTTGGTCCCTCCGGTTGCTAGTACAGTTGAAGCAGTGTCTGCGGCTGTGCCGCTTGCGGGTGGGAGTGGGGGTTTGTCCCCCGCTGGCCAGTCAGTGGTGCCGACCCCGGTGCTTGGGGAGTCGGTGGCGGGTGCTGTGGTTAGCGGGTCTCCTTCTGGGGTGGCGCAAGTTAGTGCGCAGTCGGGATCGACGTCGGGTTTGACGGTGTTCGGTTGTCTGACTCGGCCCATTGCGAGGTATACCTGTGTTATGATGCACCCTTGAGTTCACACTTGAAGCAGGAGGTGCGGGAACGTATCTGGAGGGGGGAGTTTGTGGAAATAATTTTATTACTTCCCCTGGAGAAGTTCAATTTGGATAAGGTGAAGCCCGATGAGAGTAAGAAGGAGGAAGAGGAAAAACGGCGCTTCCGCCTTATTCCCCGGACTTTCGCGAACTGGGCTCAGGCGTTTTATATCTTGGCTAGCGTGATCGGGGAGAAAGACCCGCATCAGTGTACGGGCTTGTTCAGTTATATTGATTCTATCAGCGAGGCGCAGAGGGTGTATGGGGGGGGAGCCTGGTTGCGATATGATGAGCAGTTCAGGCAGAAGAAGGCATGGAGGCCTGAGATAAAATGGAATCAGAAGGATATCGCCTTGTGGATGAGGCTCATGTCTCAGGCCAGGGTAGTGCCTCAGCCCTTTCGTGAAGGGGCCGGGGGAGCTCAGTCCTCCCCATTGTCGGCCGCAAAACGAAAAGGTTTCTGCTGGCAGTTCAATGAGAGCTCCTGTAAGTTCGGGAGCTCTTGTTGCTTCCGGCACGAGTGTTCAGGTTGTGGCGGGGCCCACCCTTTGTCAAAGTGTTTCAAGAAGGGCAGGAAGGCAGGTGACACTGGAAAAGGGAAGACGCCGGTGAGGGTGGAAAAGATGGCGCCGTACCTAAGTAGGTGCCCGAACAGGGTAGCTGCACGGGCCTTGTGGTTGGGCTTTAAGGAGGGTTTCCCGATTCCGAGTGATTTGGCCATCATCACTCCTTTGACGGCTAACCTGAAGTCTGCCTATGAGCACCCAGAGGTGGTGTCTGACAAGCTCCGGAAGGAGGTAGGTTTGGGTAGGATGGGGGGCCCGTTTGATGTCCCGCCTGTGGATGGCCTCGTGGTGTCACCTCTTGGGGTGGTTCCGAAATGGGAGCCGAATCAGTTTCGGCTCATTCATCATCTCTCTTACCCTAAAGGGGGGTCGGTGAATGACGCCATTGACCCGGCATTATGTACGGTGTCCTACGCATCGTTTAATGAGGCCGTGCGCTGGGTTCAGCGCTTTGGGCGCGGGGCCTTGTTGGCCAAGACCGATATCGAATCGGCGTTTCGGCTCCTGCCAGTTCATCCGGAGAGCGTGTGGTTGTTGGGGTGTTTTTGGGACGGGAAGTTTTTTGTGGATAGGTGCTTGCCCATGGGTTGCGCCATCTTGTGTTCGTATTTTGAGTTGTTTAGTTCCTTTTTGGAGTGGGTGGTGAAGGACTTGTCTGGTTTGGCGTCGGTGTTACATTATCTCGATGATTTCTTGATGGTCGGACCGCCTAATGACCGGGCTTGCATGATCTTGCTGGCCACGGTTCAGCACGTTTGCGAGGTATTCGGGGTCCCGCTGGCGCGTGACAAGACGGAGGGGCCCGTCACGGAGCTGAAGTTTTTGGGCATTGTTATTGATTCAGGGCGGATGGAATGCCGGCTCCCGGAAGACAAGTTGGTGGACTTGCCGGAGTCCGTCGCAAGGGCGGCCAGTAGTTCAAAGTTGAAGTTACGGGAGTTGCAGTCGTTGTTAGGGAAGCTCAACTTCGCCTGTCGCATAATGCCGATGGGGAGGGTTTTTTGCCGCCGGTTGTCGGCGGCCACAGCGGGGGTTAGGGCTCCTCATCATTCTGTGCGGTTGGGTCGCGAGCATAGGGAGGATCTTAGAGTGTGGGACTCCTTTCTGGAAAACTACAATGGTAGATCCCTTTGGTTGGCCCCGGTGGTCCCAGCCAGTGCATTGGAGCTCTTTACCGATGCGGCGGGTTCGGTGGGTTTCGGGCCTATTTTCAGGGACAGTGGTGTGCTGGGCGGTGGCCACAGCAGGTAGTGGAGTCGCCGTTGATTCGGAATTTGATGTTGCTGGAGTTGTTCCCCATTGTGTTGGCGGTGGAACTGTGGGGTCAGGAGTTCAAGGATCGGAGAGTGAGGTTTCACTGCGACAATTTGGGTGTGGTGCAAGCTATTACTTCTTTGTCGGCTTCGTCATTGCCGGTGGTTCGTCTGCTGCGTGCGTTAGTACTAAAATGTTTGGATTTGAACATTGTGGTTTGTGCAGTGCATATTCCCGGGGTTGAAAATGAGGTGGCTGATGCCCTTTCTCGTTTGCAGTGGGATCGGTTCCGGCGTCTGGCTCCGGAGGCGGAGCAGGAAGGGGTGCCGTGCCCCAGTGGCTTGTGGGACCTCGTTTTGGCCGAGTGATGGCATTGGTGAAAAGGTCAGTAGCTGAATCCACGTGGAGGGCTTATGAGCGGGTGTGGCGGGAATGGCACGGCCTGGTAAGTTATCTGGGGGTTGGTTCCTCGGCTGAGGAACGGTTGCATTTGCTGTTGTACTTTTTGGGTAGATGTTGTGAAGATGGGGTGTCAGTCTCTGCGCTGTCCACAAAAATGGCGGCATTGGCTTTCCTCTTCCAAATCAACGGGGTGGAGGACGTTACTAAGTCGTTTGTGGTCCGCAAGGCTTTGCGGGGATATAGGAAGGGCCGCGTTCGGCCGGATACCAGGAGGCCGGTTTCGCTGCTTATGTTGGAATCTTTGGTTGGAATGTTGCCTCAGGTGTGCTCATCATCATTTGAGGTTGGGTTGTTTCGAACAGCGTTCATCTTGGCCTTTTTTGGGGCCTTTCGCGTAGGGGAACTGGTCAGCCCCTCTAAGGCGGTGGCTGGGGGGCTGCAGGTGTCTGACGTGATCGTACTTTCTGATTCGGTCTCAATATGGCTCCGTAGGTCAACAACTGACCAGGCGGGGAGGGGGTCTAAGGTGGTGCTGGGTAAGGTGCCGAATCTTGGGGTCTGCCCGGTGGAGGGGGTACGTGTGTGGCTTGCGGTCCGCTGTTGGTCCATGAGAACGGGATTCCACTGACGAGGTACCAATTTTCGGCTGTTTTTAAGCGGTGTTTGGTGGCAGGCGGATTCAACGCCAGGGACTACTCTTCCCATTCGTTTAGGATAGGGGCTGCTACGGAAGCCTCGCGCTGGGGCTTAAGCGTTGATATCCTGCAGCGGATAGGTCGCTGGGAGTCTCGGCGGTTCAGGTCATATGTTCGGCCACAGTTGTTGTAGGGGTCGTAGTGGGCCGTAGTTTTGAGCACGATTCTGTGGGGGTTTCTGGGTTTTTTTGGGAAAAAAGGGGGAGTGTTTCTGTCTGAAGTCAACTCTCTCTCTCTCTCTCTCTGGATGTGTGATGTGTTCTGTGTGTTTGGTTTTCTCTTGTATGTAATTTCTTGTTGTTGTCCCCACTCTTTTCGTTACAGGCCCCATTGGCTTGATTTGGATTTTGGGCCACTCTTATGTTCACTGGGGGGCTAAGAGGGCTCTGGTCAGGAGAGAGGGCAGACAGTTGGGCTTTGCCAGGGAGGAAGCCACGGTCCGATGGATCAGTATCCCCGGCATGCTTTGGGCCAGAGTTGGGGCCCGTCATGGGATGGGCACCTTCCCTATCTGGTTAGGTGGATAGTGGTATATCGTGCTGAAGAATCAAACGAAGGAGGAAGTCATGGCCTTGTGAGCTGATGGGAGCGCGGCTAGAGGTCCGAAGACTTTCTATGGGGTACAGCCGATTACCGGGCACTTTTTCTTTCCCTTTCTCAGGAACCTCGTGTCTACAACTGTTTGGGGTTAATTGTTTTTTGTTAGGTTAATTTATTGCGTAATGGTTAAAAATATATATTTAATGTTAAAAAGAAGTTTTATATTTAAAAGTTGGTTATTTTTATAAAGTTATTTAATTTTACCTTTTGGATTTTAAATAAAAGGGGCCTTTGGTGGCCATTTAATCCAGAAGGTGTTGCGTGATTTCTATGGGTGGGTTTAAGGTTCTAGGGGTGGGTGTTTTGTTTTCTCCCAAGCACTAGGCATACACCAGTCATGTACCCTTCTGATGCCGCGTACACACGGTCGTTTTTTGCGATGAAAAAAAACGGCGTTTTTTAAAACGTCATTTAAATTGATCGTGTGTGGGCAAAACGTCGTTTTTTGTCTTAAAAAAAACGACCAAAAAAAAATTCCAACATGCTTGAATTTTTTGTGTCGTTTTTCAAAATGTCGTTTTTTGTTTCACAAAAAGTCCCCGTGTGTAGCAAAAACGTCGTTCAAAACGACGTTTTTCAACCCGCGCATGCCCAGAAGCTAGTTATGAAGCGAGCTTCAATGGAAAAGAGTGGTGAACGTAACCTCGCTTTTTGTGAAAAAATGATGGTGTGTATGCAAAATTGTCTTTGAAAAGTGACGTTTCAAAAACGTCGTTTTTTACTTCACAGAAAACGTCGTTTTTTTTCATCGCAAAAAATGACCATGTGTACGCGGCATTATGTCGCGTACACACGGTCGTTTTTTGCGATGAAAAAAAACGTTGTTTTTTAAAATGTCATTTAAATTGATCGTGTGTGGGCAAAACGTCGTTTTTTGTCTTAAAAAAAACGACCAAAAAAAAATTCCAACATGCTTGAATTTTTTGTGTCGTTTTTCAAAACGTTGTTTTTTGTTTCACAAAAAGTCACCGTGTGTAGCAAAAACGTCGTTCGAAACAACGTTTTTCAACCCGCGCATGCCCAGAAGCTAGTTATGAAGCGAGCTTCAATGGAAAAGAGTAGTGAACGTAACCTCGCTTTTTGTGAAAAAATGATGGTGTGTATGCAAAATTGCCTTTGAAAAGTGACGTTTCAAAAACGTCGTTTTTACTTCACAGAAAACATTGTTTTTTTTTTCATCGCAAAAAACGACCGTGTGTACGCGGCATTAGTCATAGCAGTAACCTTTGATGAAGCATCTGTAGTAATTTGCAAACCCTAGAAAGCTTTGGAGCCCTCTTAAAGTGGTCGGTTAGGGGCATTGCAAGACAGCATAACATTTTTGAGGGTCCATTTGGAAACTGACAGCACTTATAATGTATCCAAGGAAAGGAAAACAGCTTTGATGGAAACTGCATTTCTCAATCTTTGCGTAAAGATGGGTTTCTCTCAGTTATTGCAATACCTGCTTTACATGTGAGATGTGCTCTAGATGAGAAGATTAAAATGTTGTCCAAGTAGATTATTACAAACCTGTGGCTGAAATTGTGAAAAATGTAATTCATGAAACGTTTAAAGACAGCAGGGACAGTCCAAATGGCATAACCAGATACTCAAAATGTCAATTGCGGGTGTTGAATTCCGTCTTCCACTCGTCCCCCTCTCTAATTTGAATCAGATTATAAGCCAACGGGCTCCGATAGGCTTTCCGAGTACAGCCCTCAGCCTTCTGGATGCTTCTGGATGCTTATCCAGGGAACATACCGGAGTGCGTTCCTTGGATAAGACTGGCAGGCGTCTCAGCCAATCAGGTTGACCGGTTCTGGTAACCTGATTGGCTGAAGCGTCATCGAGGGCGGGAGAAGACATTGAGGGATGTGGATGGCTGACTCCAGTAAAGGTAAGTGCCAGGTGTGGGGGGGGCATTTTACAGGGCACAGCGGCGACGAAGGGCACAGTAACATCAATGGGCACAGTATCAATGGGCACAGTGGCGACAATAGGCACAATTGGCACAGCGGCATAAATGGGCACAGTGGCGACAATTAAAGGGCACAGTGACAGCAATGGGCACAGTGACAGCAATGGGCACAGTGGCGACAATGGGCACAGTGGTGACAATTGGCACAGTGGCGAGAATTGATGGCTCAGTGGCTGTGTTTGATGGCATGGCACAGTGGCTGCATTTGATGGCATGGCACAGTGGCTGTGTTTGATTGCATGGCACAGTGGTGACAATTGATGGCACAGGGTCTGCGTTTGATGGCATGGCACAGTGGCTGTGTTTGATGGCATGGCACAATGACTGCGTTTGATGGCATGGTACAGTGGTGTAAATTGATGATGGCATGGCACAGTGGCTGCATTTGATGGCATGACAGTGGTGACAATTAATGACACAGCGGATGTGTTTGATGGCATGGCATAGTGACTGCATTTGATGGCATGGCACAGTGGCTGCGTTTGATGGCATGGAACAGTGGTGAAAATTGATGGCATAGCACAGTGGCTGCATTTGATGGCATGGAACAGTGGTGACAATTGATGGCATGGCACATTGGTGACAATTGATGGCACAGTGACTGCATTTGATGGCATGGCACAGTGGTGACAATTGATGGCACAGTGGCTGCGTTTGATGGCATGGCACAGCTGTGACAATTGATGGCACAGTGGCTGCATTTGATGGCATGGCACAGTGGTGACAATTTATGGCACAGCGGCTGCATTTGATGGCACGGCACAGTGGTGACAATTGATGGCACAGCGGCTGCATTTGATGGCATGGCACAGTGGTGTCAATTGATGGCACAGTGGCTGCATTTGATGGGCACAGTGAGGCTGCATTTTTTTTTCGTTTGCACCCCCCAAAAAATGTTGAGCACCAGGCGCCACTGCTTATGGGGAATTCTTTTAGACTAGTTTGTCCTTGATGCAATCGGTAAGACCTTTTCAGAAGGCTTCACGTAATGCCCTTAAATCCCAATTAGTCTCAGCAGCCAGGGTACAGAACTCAATAGCATACTGTGCCACAGACCTGGTACCTTGCTGTATGTCCAAAAGTAATTAACTCAGCTGCAGAAGTTCTATCTGGCTTGCCAAATACAGTCTGGAGAGAAGCATCTTGCAGCACATGATCATTGTGTTCCAGGTAAGGAGAGACCCAGGCCAGGGCCTTCCCTTTTAACTAAGAAATTACAAAAGTCCTTTTGGCAGACAAAGTGCCAAAAGTCCCAGGGTTAACGCAAACAGCGACATATATGGGCTGGCGGTAAAGTACCAAATCAGCAGGCTGGAGAATGGTCAAGAATTCAGGCAGAGGTTCAATACATGGTAGTCCAAATCACACTTTTATCAGTAAACCCGGGAAACTAGTCCAAACAAATGGTCACTGAGTAACAGGAAGTGCTGCTATTTATGGGCTGCTTGATAGTACATTGTCCGCAGCTGAAAGCAGGTGGGGCTAGCGAGTCCAAGGCAATAAATGAAACTGGGAAAACACTGCAATAACTCCAGAGCTTCTCCGTGGCACAACAGGTAAGACTGCAGCTGTGGGACTAGGAACATCCCGGTTTGAAGACACCCAGGTAAATGACAGGTATCCCACCCATGGCTGTGTGAGGTTGGGGGGCATCTAATGGGGTGTTGTTGAACGTAACAGACAGCTATGGCTAAAGCCTAAAAGAGGGAGCGATGAGGGTGCTCTGGTGAGGCCGAGTATCTGGCAGTAGCAGTGGAGAGATGAGCGCACTCTGGTGAGGTGGGTATCGGGTCCTTAGTAGCAGTGGAGAGATGAGCGCACTCTGGTGAGGTGGGTAGAGATGATCACTGTAACGATCACCACCGTTTACGACCGTTTACGACCTTCCATCCAACTACGACAAGCTTATCTGACACACTGCGACAATCCTGCATACACGATCCATTCCATTTCCCATAATAACCGAGACACAAGCTCTGGTACTGGTTTCAAAGATATGAACACTTTAATGGTTTCTTCTCAGCTTTTTTATACAGTACAGTTAATCACAGGACAATGCAGTCCCCACCCCCCTATTCACACACTGAGGCTAATGATCTAATCAGTAGCTAGACAGGGTGGCTGGGCTCAGTCCATCATACAGAGATAGATAGATACAGAGATAGATAGATACAGAGATAGATGCAGAGATAGATAGATGCAGAGATAGATAGATGCAGAGATAGATAGATGCAGAGATAGATAGATGCAGAGATAGAGAGATGCAGAGATAGAGAGATGCAGAGATAGAGAGATGCAGAGATAGAGAGATGCAGAGATAGAGAGATAGAGAGATAGAGAGATAGATAGATAGATAGATAGATAGATAGATAGATAGATAGATAGATAGATAGATACAGATATAGATAGATACAGATATAGATAGATACAGAGATAGATAGATAGATACAGAGATAGACAGATACAGAGATAGATAGATACAGAGATAGATAGATACAGAGATAGATAGATGCAGAGATAGAGAGATAGATAGATAGAGAGATAGATAGATAGATAGATAGATAGATAGATAGATAGATAGATAGATAGATAGATAGATAGATAGATAGATAGATAGATAGAGATATAGATAGATAGATAGAGATATAGATAGATAGATAGAGATATAGATAGAGATATAGATAGATATATAGAGATATAGATAGATACAGATATAGATAGATACAGATATAGATAGATACAGATATAGATAGATACAGAGAAAGATAGATACAGAGATAGATAGATACAGAGATACAGAGATAGATACCGATATAGATAGATACAGAGAAAGATAGATACAGAGATAGACAGATACAGAGATAGATAGATACAGAGATAGATACAGAGATAGATAGATACAGAGATAGATAGATACAGAGATAGATAGATACAGAGATAGATA
The DNA here is from genome assembly GCA_029574335.1 of Rana kukunoris. Taxonomy (NCBI): domain Eukaryota; kingdom Metazoa; phylum Chordata; class Amphibia; order Anura; family Ranidae; genus Rana; species Rana kukunoris. Next base: position 97,370 of record JAJQKJ010001073.1, on the reverse strand, counting down.
CAGAGATAGATACAGAGATAGACAGATACAGAGATAGATAGATACAGAGATAGATAGATACAGAGAAAGATAGATACAGAGATAGATACAGATGGAGATAGATACAGATATAGATAGATACAGAGATAGATAGATAGATAGATAGATAGATAGATACAGAGATAGATAGATACAGAGATAGATAGATACAGAGATAGATAGATACAGAGATAGATAGATACAGAGATAGATAGATACAGAGATAGATAGATACAGAGATAGATACAGATTTAGGGCCAGATTCAGGTAGATCAGAGCATCTTTGCTCTGGAGTAACGCATCTCATTTGCGTTACGCTGCAGAAATTTTAGGAGCAAGTGCTGTTATTCAGGAAGCACTTGCTCCTAAAGTTGCGGCAACGCATCGCAAATGAGCCGGCGGAATTCAAATTGGGCGGGTACGGGGCGTGTAGTATTCTAACTATACGCGATCCCGCAGCGAACGTACTGCGCATGCGTCGAGGGTCAATGCATCCCAGTGCGCATGCTCCAAGTTCTGTCAGTGAACGTCAATGACGTCACGTCCCCATTCATGAATGTTTTACGCAAACGACGCGATTTGTTTTTTTTCCGACGCGATGACGACGCCTATACCTAACATAGGATACTCCACTAGGGGGCTGCTTTATCTATACGCCGCGTATCGCTTCCGGAAACGTCGTAAAGTCACTGCGTCGCGCCCGAAAAAGATCGTGAATTGCCGATTTCCGCTCATTAACATATTTTTTGAGCGTAAATCGGCGGGAACGCCCCCGGCGCCATTTTTAAGTTGAATTAACGATGCGATGGCGAAATTCAATTACGCCGATCGCATCGGTACTCCAACCCGGCGTTTCTTGTTTTCTGGTTACAGAAAACAAAAACGCCGGCTTAAAGTGACAGTTAGGCTGGCGGATCCATTGATCCGCCAGCCTAACTCTACCTGAATCTGGCCCCTAGATAGATACAGATATAGATAGATACAGATATAGATAGATACAGATACAGATAGATACAGAGATAGATAGATACAGAGATAGATAGATACAGAGATAGATAGATACAGAGAAAGATAGATAGATAGATAGATACAGAGAAAGATAGATAGATAGATAGATAGATAGATAGATAGATAGATAGATAGATAGATAGATAGATAGATAGATAGATAGATAGATAGATAGATACAGAGATAGATAGATAGAGAGATAGATACAGAGATAGATACAGAGATAGATAGATATATACAGAGATACAGAGATAGATAGATATATACAGAGATACTGAGATAGATAGATATATACAGAGATAGATATATACAGAGATACAGAGATAGATATATATATACAGAGATACAGAGATAGATAGATATATACAGAGATAGATAGATACAGAGATACAGAGATAGATAGATATATACAGAGATACAGAGATAGATAGATATATACAGAGATAGATATATACAGAGATAGATATATACAGAGATACAGAGATAGATAGATAGATAGATAGATAGATAGATATATACAGAGATAGATATATACAGAGATACAGAGATAGATAGATAGATAGATAGATAGATAGATAGATAGATAGATAGATAGATAGATAGATAGATAGATACAGAGATAGATAGATATATACAGAGATACAGAGATAGATAGATATATACAGAGATAGATATATACAGAGATACAGAGATAGATATATATATACAGAGATACAGAGATAGATAGATATATACAGAGATAGATAGATACAGAGATAGATAGATACAGAGATACAGAGATAGATAGATATATACAGAGATACAGAGATAGATAGATATATACAGAGATAGATATATACAGAGATAGATATATACAGAGATAGATATATACAGAGATACAGAGATAGATAGATAGATAGATAGATAGATAGATAGATAGATAGATACTGAGATAGATAGATATATACAGAGATAGATATATACAGAGATACAGAGATAGATAGATAGATAGATAGATAGATAGATAGATAGATAGATAGATACAGAGATAGATAGATATATACAGAGATACAGAGATAGATAGATATATACAGAGATACTGAGATAGATAGATATATACAGAGATAGATATATACAGAGATACAGAGATAGATATATATATATACAGAGATACAGAGATACAGAGATAGATAGATATATACAGAGATACTGAGATAGATAGATATATACAGAGATAGATATATACAGAGATACAGAGATAGATATATATATATACAGAGATACAGAGATACAGAGATAGATAGATAGATACAGAGATAGATAGATACAGAGATAGATAGATACAGAGATACAGAGATAGATAGATATATACAGAGATACAGAGATAGATAGATATATACAGAGATAGATATATACAGAGATAGATATATACAGAGATAGATATATACAGAGATACAGAGATAGATAGATAGATAGATAGATAGATAGATAGATAGATAGATAGATAGAGATACACAGACACAGAGAGAGAGAGAGAGGGGGGGCAGATAGAAACAGACAGAGATAAGAGATCTGTGAAGCACAGCTGCAGCAGGACGCAGTACTCTAAGCCCTCACACACATACAGGAGATGTGAAGCACAGCTCTCTGTCCCCCTTCCTCCAGCCCGACCACAGTACAGGCTGAGCATACAGCACAAGGTCATGAATGGGATGGACAGTGACACTGGAAAGGACAGACAATGAGATTTAGACAAATAAAGTGTTTTAAATAAGTTACTTACCTTAGATTCCTTTTGGAGCCAAAAACGAAAGTAACACTGCCCTGGGGAAAGCACCACCCATTTCCTTCTGCGGAGAGGAAGCAGCAAGACCCAATTGGAGTGGAGAGAATGGAGACACTGGATTGTGATTGGCTTGTGGCGCAAAGCACATAGCCACAGAGCTTAAAAAAAAACCTGCAAATGAAGCGTCTTGCCTGCTTGCATTGGCATGACGCTTCAATGACTCTATAGCAGTGAACTGTGACCAGCGCCCACATAGTAGTGCTGTTAAAGGACCTTTTTTTTTTTCTTAAAGGGACAAAAAAAAAAATTTTTTTTAATGGCTTTGGGGGAGGGGGGGCGGCGCCCCTGCGCCCCTATGGACGGGCCGCCACTGGTACAGTTAATCACAGGACAATGCAGTCCCCACCCCCCTATTCACACACTGAGGCTAATTATCTAATCAGTAGCTAGACATGTCGGCACCAATACTGACGGGATACATTCCTTGAGATAATGACATCAAAACCAAATACTATCACACAATGATTTTCCCTTTTGAATAATACACAATCACAGATAATCTTTACACACAGAAAGGGAACCTCAATCACATTATCTAGACAGACGTACTGTCTCTAAAGGGAAGGTTCTTACCTCTGAGTATCAATACATTCGTAAACATAATTGACATGCTAATTCAATACATCTAAATGGAAAGGTCTTCCAGGAGCCGATGTAATTAGCACCTTTTCAACAGAGTGAAAGGTATTTCACAAGCCCGGCTTCACTTAGCATTTCAAAAGCCTGAGCTAAAAATTGAATAAGGTTGTAATGTCCCTCTCCTGTGTAACAGATGTCAAGTAAGAACACCTTTGTACCATAGACAATGTATTGTCTAGGAGTAGATGCAATTAACACCTTTCAAAAAGCATGTGTGCCCACATTGAATAGCCAACCACTTGTGATATCTCAAGACATCCTGCAAACATGAATTATTATTAATGTCTCATCTTCTGCAATACATGATATAATTTCTTTGTCACCCTATGGCCCTAGTGGACATAAGGTGACCCTAGACATAGGAGAATCTCAGTCTGTCATGGGTCAATTCCGTTACAATCACACTCTGGTGAGGTTGGGTATCCGGTCCTTAGTAGCAGTGGAGAGATGAGGGCGCTCTGGTGAGGTGGGTATCTGGTCCTTAGTAGCAGTGGAGAGATGGCATTGAAGGCAGCACTTTGTAGAGAAGAGGCAGCTCTGGAGGGTCAGAAAAAAGAGAAAAAGAGATTTATTACATGCACAATGGGATTACAAACATTTGAAAGATAGTAAGAGGTCCTAGATATATAATGATTGGTCCTTATACAGATCACTATAATCCTCATTTGTCTGGGGGAGAGAGAGACGTCCTGCAGCTGTCAGAGTCCCTGGTGATGAGGATGAGCGAGGAGGTGAAGATGCGATTAAGTGGCCCGGGTTCTGGAACCAAGCTGGAATGCACACGGCCGATGTGACATCAGAGGAAGGTGGTAGACGGCAACGCATTTGAGAGCATGCACAGCTACTTCACCTGATGTTACATCGGCTGTGTGCATTCCAGCTTGGTTCCAGAACCCAGGCCACCTCATCGCATCTTCACCTCCTCGCTCATCCACATCACCAGGGACTCTGACATCTGCAGGATGGCTCTCTCTCCCCCAGACAGACGAGGATTATAGAGATCTGCATGAGGACCAATCATTATATGTCTAGGACCTCTTACTATCTTTTAAGTCTTTGTAATCCCATTGTGTCTGTAATAAATATTTTACCTACTACACTTAGAGGCGCCTTTCTCTCTCTTTTATGGCTAAGGCCTGTATGGATGAAACTCGTAAGCTTCTCTGTTGGGATTATTTTTAGCCATATGTGAAAATAAATTGGGATTATTATTTGGGAACCGGACGGTGATGATGATTTCTCATTACAAACATCTCATTGTGGAGAACAAACAAAATACAATAAGATGAAGCTGACTGGCCAGCTCTATATAGTATAATATGTGGTTGTGGGGGGACTCCGGAGGGGGTTATGTCCATAGGATACGACCTTTATACCTGAACAGAACCCCCACCAGGAGCAGAGAGGGGGAGATTGGCACTCACTGCCCAGAGCCAGGACAGAGAAAGTCTTGGGACTTTTTATGGCAGACAAGGACTCATAAAGGGGATGGGAGTTGGGGATGTTCATCATTTCTTCTAGTGATGGGGAGGGGTAACTTTCCAGGATTTATAACTCCTATCCTGCAGAAGGGAGACAATGACAGATGATATTTCTGGAGTATGAGTTGTATTGGTTATAGGACGGTCTTTTGTATCGAAGTGAGAACTGTCTGAGGTCTTTGCCTTCAGAGGAATGAATCATGATTTCTGTCTTTATTATGGTCAGGACAAAACATTCCATTCATAGATTTGTAATTAGGAAATATTGGATATAAATAATTAGCATTTTCATTTCCAGCCAGTAGGTGGAGCTGAAATCTCTTTTCCACATGTTTGCCAGCCTGTCCTTCCCGGATCATTGTACAATCCATGTTATTTACAGAGCTCAGTAGCTCAAGCTGTAATTTCCCTTCATAACTGAAGAAGGAGGGGGAGGGGAGGGGGAGGAGATTGCTGAAATCCACCACAGGGACCTCACTGGATATTGTGTGAAAATTGAGGATGAATTGATCCATGGTGTGTGTAGCTACAGAAGTCAGTGAGGTCTCGGTCACACGTGTGTCAGTACCATGTGATTATGTGACGTTTATTCAGCATTTCTAAAGCCTCATAACCGCCTTCCATGCCTGCCATGAATATTACAATGGCAGCACACAGTGCTGGTCACACAGGAGCGGTAGCGTTGTGTTGTGTTATAAATGAAGCAGCATGTCGCTGTCATGAGACATCCACGCTTGTCAGTCGCCTCCATTCATTTCATGGTGATGTCCAATAATCGCTGGGCATTGGAGGACAGACAGCGGAGGTTCCGGTATCCCAGAATGCACTGGGAAATAATAGAGAAGTAGGACAGAGCAGCTCCTGTCACTTCTGGTTGTACAGAACAGCCGTGTGGTGTGGGAACTCCAATAGCTTCTGTGTGCCGGCAAAATCACCAACCAGCCGGAAATACTGACAGTGCCAGGCAGGAATTGTGTCACTGCACAGCCAAAAACCTCTTCCAATTATATATACTAATCAGCTGAACACAGAAGGATTCATCCACAAAATCCAACACCAAATACATAGAAAGATAACTGTGCAGCACTACAAGTGAGACTCCCTAAACCTAAAAATAGTGTTTTATTGCAAATGTTTTAAACAATCAACACAAGTTTCAGCACAATTATACAGGAATGTTACACATGTTATAAAAAAATATAAGTAAGATATCTTCAAAGTGTTCAATATTACAAAAAAAACTACTTTGTTATTGGTCACTTATGATTGGTGATGTGCAGTGACACGCCCCTTACAGGATAGATAAAAAAGAAAGCTGTGCAGCGCTAGAAGTGGGACTCCCTAAACCTAAAAGTGTTAATATTTACACATTTTAAACAAACAACACAAATATCACCATGCAATTAAATTCAGTATTTCCAAAACCCCACCCTCAACAAATACATTCAGACCAGTGATAACTCACTGGACTAGATGTCAGAAGAAGCTCCATTCGGAACTCTTCAAAACCACATTAAGGAAAAAAATAAAATCAATTCTGCCAAATCAAACGGCCGTAGAAACACTAAACGCCATATACTCAGCCCTACTACAATCAGCCGACTTAGTAGCACCAAAACGTAAAACCCACATCCGGAAAAACAACTGCAGTTGGTTTAACAACCAGCTGTCGTTACTGAAACAAGAACGCAGAAGGGCGGAAGCCGCTTGGAAAAGAAGCCCTTCAGAGGTAAACCTCTCCATCTATAAAGCATCAACCAGGAAATACCACAAAGAAATCTTTCCAGCCAAGAAAAATTATTTTTCTGAGGCTATAAATAGCGCCCTTAATCGCCCCCGCAAACTCTTCAAGTTGGTCACTCAGACCATGAAACATGAATGTCTTGAAGCTCTCAATTCAGACACCCAAGAATTTTGCAATGAATTATCGGATTACTTCATTAATAAAATCGAGGAAATCCGTGAAAGCATTCAGCAAAACAATTCCCCCCTCAGCCCCCCCCGTAATTCTGAATTCAATACCCACAGTAATTTACCACTATCAGGAAAGCTTACCCTGCAACCCATTTCCATCAATGCCACAAAGAATATCATTGGTACTTTGCGTAACAGCACAGCGCCCAACGATATCATCCCCACAAAACTGCTGAAGGAATGTGCCGACATCTTGGCGCCCCCCATCACGCAGCTTATAAACCAGTCTTTCAAGGAGGGCATAGTGCCATCCCAGTTGAAGGAAGGCATAATCCAGCCCATCCTCAAGAAACCCACCCTTGACCCCAAGGACCCAACTCACCGCCGTCCCATAACAGGCCTAAATGTACTCTCAAAGGTAATGGAAAAAGTAGTGGTACAACAGCTGCAACAGCATCTAGATACCCACAACCTACTTGATCCATTTCAATCGGGTTTCCGTCCCGGACGCGGGACAGAAACCGCATTGCTCAAAATATGGGATGACGCTCGAGGCCGCAGACGAAGGAGAATCTTGTCTTCTGGTTCTGTTGGACCTAAGTGCAGCATTCGACACTGTAGACCACAAACTTTTATTGACACGGCTAGCTGAAGTAGCCAGAGTCACAGAAAGCGATTTATCTTGGTTCGCCTCTTATTTGGAGAACCGATCGCAAACAGTGAAGCTAGGACCGTTCACATCAGAGAAACGCACAGTATCATGCGGAGTCCCTCAAGGATTGCCTCTGTCACCAGTGCTGTTTAACATCTATATTCGTCCTCTTTTTGAGATCATCAGCAGCCAAAAACTGCTTTACCACTCATATGCAGACGACACGCAACTGTATTTCCGCATTTGCAACAAAAAGGATCATCACCTCAATCTAGAGACATGCCTCTCTTTGATAGAGGACTGGATGACAAAGAGTTATCTTAAACTCAACGGAGCGAAAACAGAACTTCTCCTGTTTCACGCCAAGCATAGTAATCAACCTGCAACAACTTGGACCCCCCCGCCCATTCTGGGCAAAATCATCACCCCCAGCGCCAAAGTCAAAAGTCTAGGGGTCATATTTGACTCTTATATGACAATGGATGCACAAATAGGGTCAGTAGTCAGCGGATCTCACCATCTACTGCGTCTACTATGTAGACTTACGCCTTTTATCCCCAAAGAAGATATAGCGGTCGTGGTGGGAGCAATTGTCAACTCCAGACTGGACTATGCAAATTCCCTCTACCTCAGACTCCCCAAGTACCAAATCGCTCGTCTGCAAGTCGTTCAAAATACGGCCGCCAGACTGGTGACTGGGAAAAAAACATGGGAATCAATCTCACCTTCACTGAGATCCCTTCATTGGTTACCAGTAAAAGACAGAATTGCTTTCAAAGCGCTCTGTCTAACGCATAGATGTATTCATGGGAATGCCCCCCAATATTTATGCGAAAAAATAAAACCTCACAATCCCAATCGCGTTTTATGATCCACCAATCAAAACCTGCTCCAGATTCCGAAAGCCAGATACAAATCCAAAGGAGAAAGAAGATTCGCTGTTCAAGGGCCCAGACTATGGAACGCTTTGCCAACCAGTATTCGGTTGGAGGAGAATCATTTAGCGTTCAGGAGAAAGATCAAGACTCATCTCTTTTGATATCAAGAGAGACAGGAACAACGAGCGCCCAGAGGCGATTTAGTTTGCATGTGCCGTGCTATATAAGTTTTCATTCATTCATATACATGATGAAGCCCCGCCTAGGGCGTAATGTGTAAGGTGGAGACGTCATCACGCCTGTCAGATACACTAGGAGCCGCTGCTTTACTGTTATGAAGGAGAGGAGGGTCGCCGGACACTCTGTGCATTCTTACATGGATATATTGTGATTCTATGTGAGGATATATTACATGTTACTATTAATAAACTATTAATGACCCGAGTATCGCAGCTATTGTGACACATACAAATAATACAGATCTGGTAACAAGTCACCAAGTGGGTATTATCCTCAGACCAGGAAATCTGTCCTCCAGGGGGCAGGAGAGCGATAGTGAGTATGATGACATGGCGGCTGGTTTTCATTTTATATAATTATTGTAATATATCCGAAATCCACATAGAGGAGATCATTTCCTCTACATCACTTCCCCTTTAGGCTCCTCCCACTAGAAAAGCAGCCCATCCCCCAAACATTTATCCAGCATTCTTATAGTGTTTTCAGAGCTTCATAAACACAATGAAGACACATGATAAATGTCATAGAAGTGTTACTGAGCATTGCTTCCTTCTTCATCATTATCACACGTGTGAGCGAGTCCTAAGGGTTTCTATTCCATCCTATTTCCTGCTTGTTAGGAATATGGAGGGTCATTCCATATGTACAGAGCCTGGTCACTTTTCTACTATAAGGGGAACCCCAAATCCCATGGATGAGATTACAAAGAGAAAGATTCCCTCAGAGAGAGGAAAAGACGAGGACAGGTGATGGAAGATTCTACATGGGTGAGGATGGAGGACACCCAGAAATAGAAGAAGACACTGAGAGACGGGAACAATCACAAGACGTCCCAATTTCCCCATCACAGCAGATCACACATTTCTCTTACCATAATTCCTGAATTTTACTCTCCTGGTTCATCAGAAAGGAAAGAGAACCACACTTCCATTCATATCCTGAAGAGGAGGAATCTTCTATAGAGGAGGAATCTTCTTCTTGTTCTGCTTTGTCCTCTCCCGGACAATCTTTACTGGAAATAGTACAACCCACAAATCTAAAAGCCAATAATGAGATAATAATTACCACCAAGAATGTATGACCTCTGACACCAAGAATAACAATGTAACACCCAACATTTCCCTTCCACATGGCTGCTTTCCCTCTGGCTCTACAGTCTCATACTGGACCTGATGAGGACTTCTCATTGGTGGCTATGAGTGGTCTTTGAAGTCACACTCCAGAAAAAACTTAAGGTGGCCCCTGATATATATACAGGGTCTCCGGCATTCCTACACAGGGGTCTCCATTCATCAACAGCTTCTGGAAAATCCTGGAACACCACTTTGGTTCCAGATATAAAATGCAGTCCAGACATTCCAATCTCCGCCCACTTCTGCAGACAATTGGCTCCTCCAATGTTGGGATGATGACGTCACACCCCTGGTATTATTTCCCTCCCCCACATCTCTGAACACTAAGCTTTCCCTCCTGTGGTTCTGTGTGATAAATAGTATTATTGGGGGCAGGGAAAGGGTTAATATGATGTAAATGATGTGATTGTTCCCAGAAGTTGTGTAGAAGGTGATATGTGGAAACCACCAATTAGCTCTGGTTCACACAGCACAACATGAAAGTCGCAGCGACTTCCAGCCTGACTTTTCTCTACAACTTCCCGGCGACCAGGTGTGACTTCTAAGTGACTTTACTAAGAAGCATTCCTATGTGACTTTGATGGGTCCGTGTTTATAGCGTGTTTTGTCACACGGCAAAGCATGCATCTGATAACTGTGATTGGGGCGTCATTAACAATCAGGCTGAATTTACATCTGCATGATTCTGAATGCACATCAACCACAGAAATTGTGTGCTTTGCCGCATGTTTCAGAAATGCGCTGCGAACGTCCATCACGCTTGTACTGCTAGCACAACGCATGTTTCCAAAACATGTTTCCAAACATTTGTTGCAGTGACTCAAAACGCAGCAATTTAGACAACACCCAATACAATCTGTGTTTTCATCTGACCTGCGACTTTACATGTCATCAGAATGTTGCTGGGAAATTGCTGTAGTGTGAACCAGGACTTAGGGCGGAGGAAAGCGCGAGATCCCAGGACTTCTAACAAGTGTGGTAGATAGAGAACATGTCTGATAATCACCATTATACTGTATGCAGGTTCCTGCCCATTCTCTGAATTCAGTTAGGATTTCCTCACACTCACTTACCTGACCTCCCAACTCCTGTGTAGGAATGGAAAGAGACGTTTCTGGCACTCTGGATCCACAGTGAGAAATCTAAAATGTAAAGACTGAAAAATGTCTCTCTTCAAAGCCTTCAAGCAAAAGTTCAGCTGCTTGGAATAATTCCTGTTCATCCCCAAGGGACCAGTGTATGAGCCCCTCAGAGACAACCTTGTACACCTAGACATGACTCTCCTAATGAAGTCCTCATCCTGAGTCTCATACAGACAGAAGATGGTCCGAGTACAGAAAATCAGATCGATGTTCTTCATGGCCCATTTTCTCATTGCCGGTTTGGCTCGGAGTGAGATGGGGATTCCTGTGATCTCGGAGAATGTCTTCACCCGATTTTCATTTAAGAGACCGAACAGGAATTGTACAGATAATGCTAAATGTGAGATTCCTGAACATAAGTTATTGAGTGATTTTCCTTTACAGATCTCCGGGAGGAAAGTCCCTTCCATAGACCCAGACCTATCATCCATCCCATAATAGAGAGCAGCAAGGAACTCCTGTACACTCAGGTGGATGAAGCTGTAGCAGGTCTGGGTTCGGACGTCCCAATGAAAGATGTTTTCATTCAGAAATACAGACTCCACCTCATCCAGAGAAAGTCCATGTCTTTCTAGATCTTTCTTCTCAAATAAGATTTGTTGGTTCAGAACTCCCTGATTGGCCAGAGCACACAGTTTCTTCAGACAGGTTTGATTCCTGGGTACAGATGGCTCTTTGCTGTGATGGGTTAGTAAAACCTCCAGGTAGAGAAGGTAAATTGAAGTCGTCGTATGACACCGAATTAAAGCCAAATCTTTTCTTATTTCTTGTTTCATTACAGTGCAGACAATCCAGCATGTGATGGGGACGGCACACATGGTGTACACAACGTCATTGTCTTTTATTATACTGAGAACCTTGTCTGCATCTTCTTTATTTCCATAGAATTTATGGACATATTCCTCCCGATCTTCCCTTGTAAATCCCTGTATTTCCACATTGCGAGAATCATCAATGAATGTGTTAAGTTTCTTCATGGCCAGTGACCTTGTGGTGATGATCAGAAAAGATTCTGGGAGAACCTGTCTCCTGAACAAGCTTTGGAGAATTATTTCTTTGTGGGTTTCCATAGAAATGTCAGGACAACCCTTAGATTTCCCCTCCAGAGTCCACCTCAGTTCATCAAACCCATCAACTATGATGAGAAGTTTCCTCTGACTTCCAGGATCCTCCAGAATAGACACCAGGTCACCTGAACTCAGTCTGCAGGTTCGGGATAGAAGTCCCACAAGGCTTATGTCTCCAGGGATGGTGTTGATTTCTCTACAGCTCAGATAAAACACAAAATCAAACTGGTCTTGGTAGAGATCCCCAGAGGCCCAGTCCAGCATGATCTTCTTGGAAGTCATCGTTTTCCCAATCCCAGCAGCTCCTTGTAGCACAACAATCTTAGGGATGAACCCACATTTATCAGGATCAAAGAGGGCCGGGATTGTGGTTGGGGGTCTCTTCTCCATGGTCTGTAGATGTCTTCTCCCTGTACTTCTAATTTCTTCTTTTCCCTCTTTATTCGGGGGTCCGATTATCATCCATAACTTGGTGAATCTTTCCTGTAGATGAACAGCCTCCCCCATTCGGGAATTATATTCTTTGATCCTCTGGAACTTCTCTTTCTCTCTGTGTGCCTTACTGATGTCTTTATGAGAGAAAGGAGAATATTTTATTCCTCATACACACATGAAATAGTATTTATAAGACAGAGTTGAAAATATTGTATTCTAACCATAAACCCGAAGAATGGAACCCTAAAAGAAGATATTCCATGAGATACAGAAGGATTGTGGAAGCATCCAAACTATGGATGTAACTAGAACCTTGAGAGACCCAGTGCAAGAACCCATGAAGGGTCCCCCTGACTGCTGGGGCCCTTTCCATCAGTCCCATTCCCTTTGCTCTGGTTCCAGGGGCAATTTCTATGTGTTCCTTTTGTTCCTTTTGTGGAGCCCTTTATAAGCCCTGGTTCAGACTGCTGTGACTATCATGTGACTTGCAACACAAAGTCACTTGATAAGTCAATGCTGTCCTAATTAATGTGACTAAAGTCATAGCAAAAAAAAAAAGTTTCAACAATACTTTTCTGTGACTTTGATGTGATTTGAGTGCCATAGACTACAATGTTAAATCACAAAATCGCAAGCAAGTCACAAGGAAATTTCAAGCAAGTTGCACAACTTTGGGGTCACAGCAGTGTTCCATCTTGGGCCCCTCTACAGTGGCGGAATGTCAGGGAGATCTTTGTGACCCTGGTAGTTCCACCACTGATCCAAACTACAATAAAACAAAATATTCATCCAGAAGAGATTTCATATCAGACGTGGATCTCCTACTAACCTGATAATGTTTTTTCATGTGTCATTTTCTTCAGTTTGGCTGGAAATAAGATCAGGGAAGTGATTAGTCCTGACAAACCTCTGAAATGTATAAAATAATAGCTAAGAGAGTTATTAGTGTAGCAGATCCTCCCAGACACCATCATCCCACCAACCCTCTGTAGATTGGAGTCTCTCCTCCTCCCGGTGATGGTGAGGGTCTTTGTCTGCCTGGTAACATCTCAGCACATTGCAGTGACATGTGACCATGGTGGGGGGACCAGAAAAGCCCCCAATTCTGTGTTACTCTGCTTCCCCTTTACATTGTTCCTAAACTCTGTAGCCTTTTCCTTCATCCACAATTTTATACCCACATTTATTTTATTCTGTAAACTCCCTCAGTAAAGATTGTTTAACCTCTTAGTGACTGAGGGTAAGACAAATGTTAATGCCTGAACACAATTTTGCAACTTTTGTTATGACTATCTTAACTATGCACGTAAATAATTAATATAAGCTATAAAAACCTTTTTGTCTATATAAAAATTAAAGCAAACGATAGGGGTGTGGAAAAGAGAGAAAGGGATTACATTTATTGATAACGAGAAGACACTTGTATTATTCCAATATTTACAACCATAAACGTAAAGAATATTACTTGTCAAAACAGAGGATACTGCTGAATACCGATACAACATACATGATATTAATAAGAATATGGCGATAGAGGATTCAACAATAAGTAATGCTAAATTGTAGAAAGATAGACAGAGAGAGGGAGAGAGAGGGGGGAGAGAGAGAGAGAGATAAAGAGAGGGAGAGAGGGAGAAAGGAGAGAGATTACATCACATCACCAAGAGAGAGAGGGGGAGAGAGGAGAGAGATTGCATTACATCACCAAGAGAGAGAGAGAGAGAGAGAGAGAGGGGGAGAGAGGAGAGAGATAAAGAGAGGGAGAAAGGGGGGGAAGGAGAGAAAGAGAGAAAGAAAGGAAGAGAGGGGGATAGAGGGACGAAGATATATTTACTTGTCTTGTGTCTTGCTCAAGTCATCGTCTGCAGGAAAAAGGGCCGAGCTATTGGATGGCCTTCTAATTTTATATCCTCCACTTGGTCCCTGCCCTCTCTTTACAGGATTCAAAATCCTTAGGATGCTATTGGTGTAAAGTTGCCTTACAACCAGATTGGTTTAATCTCAAGTCTAGATATTCATTGGTTCAGAGTATCAATCAGTATCTGATTGGTCGCATTTTCAAGCCTTTAAACAAATGTTCCTAGCATGTACAAACTCTCTGACTGGTTTGTCAGGAAATCCTTTGATGTGTAGATTGACCATCTGTCTAACCTGACTAACTATGTTACACTAGCATTCTAAGGGCCCCTGTTGTGATGTGGTCTTTTAGCTTCCCTTCAAGACAAAAGGACAATTTAGCTAATGTGATTATCACCTGGGACCTTTACCAGAAGGAATGAATTTCCTAAAGAACAGCTGAGCTATTAATCTATCATATAACAAAATTCAACCAGTCCAGTAAAAACATACATTCATCTTTGCACTGGTTACCCTGGTATAAAATAATGAAGACCAATCTCTCCACCACACTTTGACCTGTTTAAGTAAATCTGTACATATCATCCCAACTACATTGTTTATCCAGGAGGATTATACCGCATTTATTTCAGGACTAATTGAGCTTCTTTTGGTAACACTGACACTAAATAGTAAAACAAATGTTAGTTGTTTGTACCCATAGTACGGCCTAAAAAACATAGCACACATTTTGCTTTTTTTATCCTACCTTAAGAAAACTGACACTGATACTAATTTATATATTTTTTTTTAAAGAAACCTACACAAAATACACTAACCCTGACCTTTAATGTGACCTCTGACCTTTGACCCTAAAACTAAACCTGACACTCACCTGAACCAAACCTTCATTTAGCTATTTTTTTCTTTATTAGAAAGAACACAATGTATTATATAATAGATCCTGTATGTATGCAATGTATTATATAATATATCATGTATGTATACAATGTATTATATAATGGATCCTGTATGTATACAATGTATTATATAATAGATCCTGTATGTATACAATGTATTATATAATAGATCCTGTATGTATACAATGTATTATATAATGGATCCTGTATGTATACAATGTATTATATAATATATCATGTATGTATACAATGTATTATATAATGGATCCTGTATGTATACAATGTATTATATAATAGATCCTGTATGTATACAATGTATTATATAATAGATCCTGTATGTATACAATGTATTATATAATAGATCCTGTATGTATACAATGTATTATATAATGGATCCTGTATGTATACAATGTATTATATAATAGATCCTGTATGTATACAATGTATTATATAATGGATCATGTATGTATACAATGTATTATATAATAGATCCTGTATGTATACAATGTATTATATAATGGATCCTGTATGTATACAATGTATTATATAATGGATCCTGTATGTATACAATGTATTATATAATATCTCCTGTATGTATACAATGTATTATATAATAGATCCTGTATGTATACAATGTATTATATAATAGATCCTGTATGTAGGGATGAGCGAACACCCCTGTGTTCGGTTCGCACCAGAAGCTGCGAACAGACCAAAAGTTTGTGTGAACTTTAGAACACTGTTAAAGTCTATGGGACTCGAACGTTTGAAATCTAAAGTACTAATTTTAAAGGCTAATATGCAAGTTATTGTCCTAAAAAATGTGTTTGGGGACCCGGGTCCTGTCCCAGGGGACATGTATCAATGCAAACAAAGTTTTAAAAAACGTCAGTTTTTTTAGGAGCAGTGATTTTAATAATGCTTAAAGTGAAACAATAACCTAGGGGGGTGTATAGTATGCCTGTAAAGTAGCTCTTGTTTCCTGTGCTTAGAACTGTCCCTGCACAAAATGTAATTTCTGAAGGAAAAAAGTCACTCGTGGCTATAATGAATTGTCGGATACCAGCAATACAGGGAAACATTACACAGCCATTTATTACAAGTGCCTTAAAAGTCCAGTCAGGGGGTTCAGTCCTCTTTTTTCTTTAGCAATACAGAGAAAAGTCATTCATAAAAAAAGAATGCGTGGGGGTCCCCCCAAATTCAATTACTAGGCCCTTCAGGTCTGGTATGGATTTTAAGGGGAACTCCACCCCAAATTAAAAAAAAAAATGCCGTTGACCCCCACACTTTTTTTTTTATGAATGACCTTTCTCTGTATTGCCGGGAGCCGACATTTCATTATAGTCCCGAGTGATTTTAAATGACTTTTTTTCCTTCAGAAATGACACTTTGTGCAGGGACAGTTCTAAGCACAGGAAACAAGCGCTACTTTACAGGCATGCTATACACCCCCGGTACGAAATTTAAAGGAGTATTTCACTTTTATTGTTTCACCTAAAGGAATTATTAAAATCACTGCTGCCAAAAAACTGCAGTTTCCAGGTCCAGGATCCAGGTACCCAAACACTTTTTATTACAATAACTTGCATATTAGCCTTTAAAATAAGCACTTTAGATTTCAAACGTTCGAGTCCCATAGACTTTAACTGGGTTCTAAAGTTCACACGAACTTGCTGCGAACACCCCAAATAGTTCGCTGTTCGGCGAACAGGCAATGTTCGAGTGGAACATGAGTTCTACTCGAACTCAAAGCTCATCCCTACCTGTATGTATACAATGTATTATATAATATATCTTGTATGTATACAATGTATCTTTCTCTCCATTTAGAAAAGAAAGAAAACACAGGGGGGCTGCACAGAGACTCATTATTATGATTGCCAATCAGAGGCTGTCACACTGATCATGTGACAGGGAATCGGGAGTCTTGAATTCTGATCATTAGTACAATCCCCGGGGCACTTTGTGAGATCCTAGTCTCTGTGCAGCACGCTCCCAGCACAAAGAGAGGTACACAGATATGTGGCCCCCAGGATAAAGATCCCCTTCCATGAGGCCCCACATGTGCATACTGTCAGTAGGAAGGGGTTCATCCAGTTGGAAGATCCTGATTTGTCACTGGCTTTCCCTGGATGACATTCCTAGTTCTTCCTCACACAGATATTGATCAGGAATTGGCAGGAAATGGTCATTATAGACAGGAACTCACCATTTTGTGCTCTCCTCTCCTGGAGGTCATCTGCGGGTCCCATCAGACCGATCACTGTAAAGACATGAATGGTGACATCCAGAGCCCCTTCTTCTCCATATGTGACTATCAGGAGATCCTTGGTGGTTATCCAGTCTGCATTTTCTAGTCTTCCTCGGGGGATGGGACGTTTATCTCCATAGGAGAAATCAGACAATTTGTTCCTAAATCTCTTGAAGTCACTTCCTTTCAGATCCTCCAGAGAATATATGATAAGATCCCCGGGGGTTTGTTTCCTCTTTCCCAGGACACCAGGAGCCGACCCTGCAGAGAGGACAATCGGCAACCATAAATATTCATCCTGATTGGATGATTTCTGACACATGACAGCAGATAAGTCTGTATTGGGGGCCGGAAATGCTATAAAGAGCATATAGAAGGGAAAGGAAAATATATCCCAATATGTCTATATGTACATTATCCTATGGAGGGATTGGATTCCCTGTGATAATCTCATATGATTGCCTCCATAGTGGTAAGTTACCTCTCAGATGGATGAATATTGGGTGCAAACACCTAGGGGGGCTATTTATAAAAAAATTCACCTTCCTGAATTGTCCCTATAATGTGTCTAATATGTTTATTTCCTATGATCATCAGCTCCATCTAGTGGTCATAATACCATATCTTACTGGTTGAGGTATTTCAAGAAAATTGTATTATGAGCCGATGATCATAGGAAGTAAACCTATTAGACAAATTACGGGGATTATCAGTGACGGCTGTGAAACTGACACAAACCCATAGTAACTATTTTATATATTGTATTATTATAATTAGATTATTTTATATACAGACCTCCTAATGTATATGTACGGATGATCATTTTAAACATGTTTATTGATTGGTTTATAGTAAACTAAAAGAAAATAATAAAACCTTCCCGGATTTCTGATCCATGTGAACTAAGAACTCTGATCCCCCAAATCTCCCACCAGTATGTGTCATGTGACACGGGGTGTGTTCTGCTTAGGTTTATAGACAAAGGATTCCCCCAACCAATACACTAATCACCATCAAATTTTGGGTCCTCCAGTCATTATTGGGTCACTGGACCATCTCAGAAGATCCTTTCCATCAGTGATAAATAAAATCTGAATACCCGGGAATGTGATGGTGGAATTCATGAAGCTCCTGAACTCTTCTAATGGGTGGACTGACCCGATGTTTACAGGAAATTACCAGACTACGGAGACATAAAACGTCCTATCATCTAATTCCAATCTCTGGAGATGTGAGATGGAGGAAAACATTGGAAAGGATTGTCAGGATCGGCAGTCATACCTTGTGAGGAGGAGGATGAGGAGGAAGAGGTCGCCATGACATCAGAAGGTGACCCGAGATGACATCACCTGGAAGGATCACAAACAATAATAAACTCATCTGTAGTGTGATGAATGGAACCAAGGGGGAGGATTCTGTTCCCTTCTGTGGATAACAATTGGCTGACTGGTTGTCCAATCAGAATAGATTAGAATTGAATGGATTTCTGTAATTTACAACCCATAACTATGAGAGTCAATCAGAACCTTCATCCCGGCATTCATCTGATTGGTATATCGGGGTCACAAAGGAATCTTACCCTGTTTAGGGCCTACAATTTATACAGACTTGAATTTCTTTTTTTTTTTTTTTCGGTATAATGTTTTTTATTTTGAAATATTAGATTACAACAATTACAGTATGTTAGATGATAACAATTAAGAATGCGATCCAATATTAGAATACAGATTAGTACAGTAATTATCATACTGTTGGCGTTAAAGTATTATACAGATTAACCACTTCAGCCCCGGACCATATTGCTGCCCAACGACCAGAGCACTTTTTGCGATTCGGCACTGCGTCGCTTTAACTGACAATTGCGCGGTCGTGCGACGTGGCTCCCAAACAAAATTGGCGTCCTTTTTTTCCCACATATAGAGCTTTCTTTTGGTGGTATTTGATCATCTCTGCGGTTTTTATTTTTTGCGCTATAAACAAAAATAGAGCGACTATTTTGAAAAAAATGCAATATTTTTTACTTTTTTCTGTAATAAATATCCCCCAAAAATATATAAAAAAAAAAATTTTTCTTCAGTTAAGTCCGATACGTATTCTTCTATATATTTTTCATTAAAAAAAATCGCAATAAGAGTTTATTGATTGGTTTGCGCAAAACTTATAGCGTTTACAAAATAGGGGGTAGTTTTATGGCATTTTTATTATTATTATTTTTTTTACTAGTAATGGCGGCGATCAGCGTTTTTTTTCGGTACTGCGACCATATGGCGGACACTTCGGATACTTTTGACACATTTTTGGGACCATTGGCATTTTTTTAGCGATCAATGCTATAAAAATGCATTGGATTACTATAAAAATGCCATTGGCAGATTAGGGGGTAAACACTAGGGGGCAGGGAAGGGGTTAAGTGTGTTCCTGGGTGTGTTCTAACTGTATGGGGGGGGTGGCCTCACTAGGGGAAATCACTGATCTTCTGTTCATACATTGTATGAGCAGAAGATCAGCGTTTCCCCCGCTGACAGGAATGAGAGCTGTGTGTTTACACACACAGCTCCCGTTCCCCGCTCTGTAACAAGCGATCGCGTGGGACTTGGGGGCAAGCGGGGGGCGCGCGCGGGCCGCCGGCGGTGCGCACGTGCCTCCTAGTGGCCGTCGGAAGTACAGACGTAGTATGACGGGCTCTTGCCCAGGAGAGCCGACCTGCCGCCGTATAACTGTGGCCTATTTTGGCACTTCTCTCCTACATGCATAAATCATACTTTTTTTGTTAGAAAATTACTCAGAACCCCCAAACACTATATATTTTTTTTTAGCAGACACCCTAGGGAATAAAATGCCGGCCATTGCAACTTTTTATCTCACACAGTATTTGCGCAATCATTTTTCAAACGCCTTTTTTTTGGGAAAAAAACGGTTTTGTGAATTAAAAAATAACATCGCGCCCGGGCCTCCAACGATCATAGAGATGACT
Organism: Rana kukunoris; assembly: GCA_029574335.1. Classification (NCBI taxonomy): domain Eukaryota; kingdom Metazoa; phylum Chordata; class Amphibia; order Anura; family Ranidae; genus Rana; species Rana kukunoris. Next base: position 76,954 of record JAJQKJ010001073.1, on the reverse strand, counting down.
GATGACCATCTGGTCACCAGTCTACTCTATGGTTTCCATCGGTCACCGGCGGATCGTTTCTCCGGGTCTCCGATGGCAAAGGAGAGCCCGGAGAAGCACCGGATGGCGGCGGGAGGGGTGCGGCCCCTCCCGCCGCCTATAAGAACGATCAAGCGGTGGAACCGCCGCTATGATCGTTCTTATGGTGCACAGATTCGCTGGCTGAAGAGATGGATATCTGAATGATGCCTGTGGCTGCAGGCATCATTCAGATATCCCCACTGAACGTCAAGGGCGTCATATGACGTCCTTGGTATTGAAGTGGATATACTATCGAATTTCTCCAGCACATTCTTATCTAGCGCTTCCAGTTTAGCATGTATGAATGAAAGATTCATTCTCTTTTCAGCTTCTGGTAACATTAGTGTAGGCGATTTCCATGCGCTAGCTATTACCTGTTTCGCAGCTATCGTGAACAAAAGAAATAACTTATGTTAATTCCTTGAAAGGGTTTCTGGTTTAATGTTAAGTAAGGCTGTCATTGGATCCGGTAGTATAGTACAGTTAAATATTTTGGAGGCGATCCTGAAGATCCCCTCCCAGAATTTCCTTACAAGTGGACGCTGCCACCAGATGTGGATATATCCAGATGTGGATATATGTACCTTTGTCTGGGCAACCGCGGAAACAGAGATCTGAGCAATTTGCTGAAAATTTGGCTACTCTATTGGGAACCAGATACCAGCGGGAAAGTACTTTGTATGCTGTTTCTAATGCCGCCACATTTATAGATGGAGAGCTAGTATTAGACCAAATGATTGCCCATGTATCATTATTAATTGTACATTCTAAGTCTAATTCCCACTTAGCAGTGTAGGATGGTGTTAGAGAGTTGGAAATAGTGATCAGTTGAGAATAAATTGTTGAGATACGGCCTTTGGCATGTGGGTCTTTTAGACATATCCTTTCAAATTGTGTGATATTTTTAAGGTTATCGCTAAGGCTGAGGGAAGGTCCATAAAAGTTCTTGATTTGGAGATATCTGAAAATGTCTGTGTTGGGGAGGCCGGATGCCTCACATAGGTCTGGAAAGGGTCGGATTGTATTTGTTGATGCTATGTGGTATAGGCACATAATTCCAGCCCTGATCCATGCATTAATGGAAATACCCATGCTGGATAAAAGGATGGGTTTTTATAGAAGGAAAGAAGTGGGTTGTGTGGGGATTTTAAGTGACAATGAGTGTTTAGAGATTGGATTTTTCAGTTTTCTATGAACTTGAGGGCTCAGCCAAAGGATATTGTTAGTGGGGAGGGGATCAAGGTCAATTGTCTCAATGAGTACCCACAATGGGATTTTTTGTTGTTGAGTGGTACTTAGAAAGTTGCGCCAGTTGTGCTGCTTTGTAGTATGTTGCGAAATCTGGAAATCACAGCCCACCCATCAATTTGGGTAAAGTTAATGTTTTTGTAGATAATCTGGGTTTTTTCTTCCCCCAGGTGAACTGTGTTGCTTTATGCTGGATCAATCTAAGGAAATAAGCAGGAATGTGAATTGGGAGAGTTCGGAAAAAATATAAAAACTTGGGGAGGATAGCCATTTTTATTATATTTTTTTTCCCAAACCAGGAAATCGGAAAGGAAGACCAGTCAGCCAGCAATTTAGTGACGCTTTTCAGTAGGGGAGGGAAGTTGGCAGCAAATAATTCTGAGGCGGGGGCGCATGCGCGGCGCGATGCTGGTCGGACGCAGCTAGCTTGAGCTCCGCCGGACCGTGAGAGCCAGGCACTGATCCCGGGGCCATCCTGCACCCAAAAACCTCCAGATTTCACCCATCACCCCCGCGGACACTAGTGCATGCCCTCTGGCAAGAAGAGGCGCGGACGCCGCTCCACACACTCGATCACCAACTTCCTTCTGGACCTGGAGAGGAAGATGTCCCAAAATGGCGCCGGCCACCATGCGGCCTCCAGCAGCTCCCCACAGGCTCCTGTTCTACATCCAGCCAACAGTGAGTACACTCAGCCTCTCTCTAAGGCTGATTTAGATGCAAGCCTGTCTGCTATCTATGAAAAACTTGTGGGTAAAATAGAGCAGGAGTTGCATAAATCCACCAGTGCCCTGTCCCAGGAAATTGCCAGTATAGGAGGCCGCACAGACATCCTGGAAACTAAACATGATGAACTAGCCCTTGCACACAATGACTTGAGAAAGGATTATGAAACACTGGCAGACAGTTTCTCTTTCATGCAGGCACATATAGAAGATTTGGACAATAGAAACAGACGCAATAATATTAGAATACGTGGTATCCCAGAATCGATCACAGACCTCAACCAAGCAGTCACAAAACTATTCCATAATCTTCTCCCTGAGAAACCATCATCTGCATTTGCCTGCGACAGAATGCATAGGGCATTGCGCCCCAAACCAACCCCAGATAAACCTCCCAGAGATGTGATCATGTGTTTAAAAGACTTTATTACCAAGGAAGAGATTATGAGAGCTTCCAGGAATACCCCGAATATCAGGCTTGATGGGGTTAAACTGCAGATCTACCCTGACATTTCCCCAGCAACACTAGATCGCAGACGCAGGATGAAAGAGGTCACTAACATCCTTCAATCAGCTAGAATTAAGTACAGATGGGGCTTCCCTTTCAAACTGTCAATTATGCACAATGGCTCCACATACACTGTGTACAATGTTTTGGAAGGAAAAGATCTGCTGGTTAAGCTGGGCCTGTTGGATCAAGAGCCCCCGCAGCGCTTCCCTGTGTCCCCGAGATCCTCCCTCATCTGGACTACTCCATCTTCCAGACGCAATCAGAGGGAACAGAGAAGATGGATCCACCATCCTATTCAAGACCATGCTGCATGACCAACTCTGACTGTCTGAATGCTCCCCATATGTTTCTATTCTACAATTTTTTGAACCCTGCCTGCAAGACATTTTTGCCCTCTCCCCCACCCATTTCCCCCACCCCCCCCTCTTTTTTTTTTTTTTTTTCTTCTTCTCTTTTCTCTTTTTTTTTCCCCATTTTTCAGATGATTCTACGATTTGGAGAACCTGTCCGGATTCATCTTATGGCCCGCCCCAGATGCCCATCACCATCACAACCAAAAACTGAGTGTCTGCCCGGAGAGGCGTGAACTGTCTCAATACCTGGACTCTGGGGTTCCCTGACCCATGTCCCAACTCTCCTGGACTTCCCTACAAAGTACTTTGTATCACAGGTTTGCTCCCTACATTGCTGGGGACCCCCCTTCCCCCACCCCCCTTTTTTTTCCCCACCCCCCCTCTACTACCCTTATCCCGGGGCCTTCAGGGCTCTGTAACAATGTCCTTCACCCCCACCCCCCTTGTATCCTGCTTATACCCCCCTCCAGATGTTATGTTTTGTGTCGTTTTATCTGATTGCTCATGATTCCACACGGCCATGCCAGATTAGTTTTCACACCCTACACGCCTGGCTCGTCCGCCGTCGCTAGATTGTCCCCCATTCTCCCTGCGCGGCCTGCTGGCTTGCCCAACCCTTGGGTGTGCTTGCTGGCCCTGCTGGTAGAAATTGGACTTGTTAGTCCACTCTTGTTTTTGACTGGACCTTCGGACCCCCTGTCCCCTGGCCCCCCCTTCTGGCTTTGTTTAGTAGCCAGCTTTTTTGCCCTAGTGGCAGTTAATTGTAATGTTAATTTTTTTTGGAAGACTTTTTTTTTTTCTCTTTTTCTCTTTGTTCAGTCCGGTTCCTACTGAATCTCATACCGCACACAATGCATTTTTACCTTGTATACTGTACCCCTGATATGACACTATTGAATGGGTTGTCTTGCTACTGTAATAATGTTCTCATGTTAGCTTTTTGTGTTGTACAGGCTCTATATTCTTCCCCCTCACTCAGCGCTCCCCCTCTACAAAGTAATGGGTCTTAGAGTCTTTTCTCACAATGTGCAGGGTTTTAATTCCCCTAATAAGCGTAAGAAAGCTTTTAGACATTATAAAAGACTCGGTGCAGACATCGTTCTAATGCAGGAAACCCATTTTTCTACAGCCAACCACCCCCAATACTTCGATAAAACTTTCAATCAATTCCACTACACCACCTTTTCCAATAAATCACGCGGTGTAGCTATTTTCATTAGAAATACAGTGATTTTTGAACTACAAACTGTCTTTAAGGACATTGACAGTAGATTTATTATTATGAAAGGTTGTATCAATAGATGCAAGGTAACAATAGCTTCTTTATATGCTCCTAACGAAGCTCAAACCTCATTCTTCACAAAATTTTTTGATACCCTCGATCTATATAACTCCCCACATATGATCATTGGTGGTGACTTTAATCTAACTGCTCACCCTTCACTAGACAGAAGCAGACCAACCCTCTCATCTAAAGCCTTCACCAAAACCATAAACCGCCACATCAACAAGTCCCAATTGATTGACACATGGAGAGCACACAATGTTGGCATTAGGGCCTACACACATTATTCCTATCCTCATGATTGTTTCGCTAGGCTGGACTATGTGTTCTGCACTCCCATTCTCCTGGCCAACTCATCTAAAGCAACAATCCATCCTTGCCCCTGGTCAGACCATAACATGGTAGAATTTGAAACCTCCCACATTGGGCTAGCATCCACCACATTCAAATGGCGCCTTAATGACTCCCTTCTCTCCGACCCCTCCACCCTCCAACAAATTAGATCCCATATCGAAAACTACTTTCATGATAATGTCCCCGGAGAGGTGCTTCCCACTTCTATTTGGGCGGCCCACAAAGCGGTCCTGAGAGGACACATAATAAATATTGCCACAGCAAAACATAAAGCCAAACTTACTGACATAAAATGCCTTACTAGAGAGTTGAGCGACCTATACAATAAATTGCATTCCTCCCCCTCACCGGCACTGACCGACCTTATCCACACTAAAAGACAAACCTTAAACACACTGCTATCGGAGGATACAGAAAAATCACTCAGGTTCTCTAAAGCCAAGTTCCTGTTGCAAGGAAATTCGGCCTCTACAATGTTTGCACGCAAACTAAATCATGATACCAAACCCCCCCACGTCTACAAATTGAAGAACGCAAAGGGCAACTTGGTCACCCACCCTCAAGACGTTCTTCAGGAGTTCACCTCCTTCTACAAAAATCTCCTATCTGGCCCTCAAACTTACCCCAAACCCTCTTCCTTAGATTGGCTCAACTCCCTTCATCTCCCTAAATTAAATGACTCACAGATCTCCTCACTGAATGAGCCATGCACAGAGGCCGAGATCTTAGATATCATTAAATCTATTAAAACTTCAACCGCCCCCGGTCCTGATGGCTTTACAGCAGCTTACTACAAAAAATTTGCCCCCCTTCTAGTACCAAGTCTCACCAAGCTATTTAATTATATTTTACTAGGCGGTCAATTTCCTGAGGAAATGCTGCTGGCAAATCTTTCCCTGATACCCAAACCCCAAAAAGACCATTCTGTACCACAAAACTACCGCCCTATATCAGTTCTTAACAATGACCTAAAACTCTTTGGTAGATTACTTGCAGACAGATTGTCCTCGGTGATCACCTCCCTTATCCACGTTGACCAGACTGGCTTTATTCCGGGTAGGCAGATTGTTGATAATATTAGATTAGTCACTAACTTAGTACAAGACGCAAACCTACACTCACGCCCCCTATGTCTACTTAGCCTTGATATCCACAAGGCATTCGACAGTGTCAACTGGTCGTATTTAAACCATCTCCTCCCTAAATTTGGCATCTCAGAAAGATTTATTCATGGCTTTAATGCCCTTTACCACCTTCCTAAGACCAGAATCAGAATACCAGGCAGTAACTCGGACTTCTTCCCCCTTAGCAGGGGTACTAGACAGGGCTGCCCTCTTTCTCCCCTCCTTTTTGCTCTTGCCATAGAGCCCCTTGCACACGCCATCAGACAAAACATTAACATACATGGCTACCACAAAGACTCCCACCAATTTAAACTTAGTCTATATGCAGACGACGCTCTCTTATTCTTGACAGACCCCCATACTTCTATTCCCAATCTTTTATCAGAACTTAACAGCTTCCATAAACTCTCTGGCCTGTCAATTAGCACAAATAAATGCTCCATTCTACCCATTAACTGCTCCCCTGATCTCATTTCCCTCATGAAGCAAAACTTTAACTTTATTTGGTCCTCCACGTCACTTAAATATCTTGGAGTTCACATCACAGTCTCGCATAATCTGCTATACAAAACCAACTACCTCCCCTTGTTCTCGCACATTAGTGCATTGCTTAAGATATGGTCTACCTATCATATCTCTTACCTGGGCAGAATATGCGCCTTTAAAATGACCATCCTTCCTAAGATCTTGTACTTCTTCAGAGCATTACCCATCAATGTCCCCAAAACTCGCCTAGAAGCCCTGCAGAGGGAAATTAACAAATTTATCTGGAATGGTAAGAAACCAAGAAGCAGCTACTCTCTCATGTATAGATCCCAACGCGATGGTGGACTCGGTCTACCTGACCTATGGTCCTACTTCCTAGCTGCTAAACTAGCACATTTAGCTCAATGGTTCTCCGCAGACCCAGACATCCCATGGCTCAGGTTTGAGACATCTTCGATATTGCCCCTGAACATTAGGGGCATTTTGTGGTTAAACATAATACCACACCATGCTCTCTCCAAGAAAAACACAATAATTGCCCAAATGCTGCAAATTTGGAAAAAAATTTAAATTAAACACAGTCTCTCCTCCCCATCCCCTCCCCTTGCTTCGTTTCTCGGAGACCCCAGATTCCCCCTCGCATTTCCAGACAAGACCCCTTTTGATGTCTGGATTTCCAGAGATCTCACCACGTTGAAATCCTTCACCTTCAACTCAAAATTTCTCACCTTCGCTTCCCTGCAACTCAAATTTAACCTTCCACCCTCCTGTTTCCACCAATACATACAAATCAGAGACTTCTTCTCACTATACTTTTCCACACAAATTTCCCCTCCTAGTACACTGTTTGAACATATCTGCACAACCTGCCCTAGAGATAAAGGTCTAATCTCTTGTTTCTATAATAACCTTATTACCTCTCTCCAGCCAGAAAAATCAGCCCCAATGTTGCGCTGGGAATCAGAACTTAACTCCACTTTTACTCTCGACCAATGGGCCAATATGACTGATAATCTCCGTAAGAGTAACCTTGCTGCAGCCTTCAGAGAAACCCCCCTAAAAATATTTACCAGGTGGTATATGACCCCCGCTAAAATTCACTCCTTCTATCCCAATACCTCCCCGAGCTGCTTCAGAGGCTGCCCAGAGGTTGGTAACTACTTCCACATTTTTTGGGGTTGCAAACACTTAGATCCTATTTGGATTGCACTTATAAACAGACTAGAAAGCACTCTGAACAAAAAAATCTCCCTCACCCCATCTATATGTTTACTTTATGCCACGGTCCCCGAGGTTCCTCCCCCATGTAATAGACTGATCCATTCTCTAATCAGTGCTATACAATGGATGATTGCCTGCAACTGGAAATCACAGGACCTACCATGGCCCCAGGTTATTTCCAGAATGGAATCTATTAGACTCTCTGAAAGAATCCACCACACTCTGTTTGACACTATGCATCTCTTCACTAGTAAATGGATTTTTTGGTCTCTGATACCCTAAACTTCCCCTGCACCCACTATCTGTCTAATATACTAAAAATTGCCGTTAACATGATCCACTTATATCCTTAACCAACAGTGTATCTCTCACCCCTACTTAACTCAAATATAACCACTGCTTCCATATTCTTGGCTATGTATATCCCCAATATCTTTCTATATACCTTCATTGTATCCATGCTCCCAACCCTCTCTTATGTTTGGCCATTATTTTACACTCTCTCTGTTATTTCTCTCCCAATGCATTGTACTGAACTATTTTATTACATGTCTTCCAAATAAAACTTTTTTGAAAACAAAAAAAAATAATTCTGAGGCGTTAGCTGTAAGCTGTATACCCAGGTATGGTATACTGCGGTCTGCCCATTTAAAGGGTGGGGAGGACTGTAAATGTTGTTTCAGCGTGTCACTGAGTGAGATATTTAGTGCCAGAGATTTTTGGCTATTAACTGTGAGGCCGGAAATGTGGGAGAAATCGTAAAGTACCCGCATGAGATTTGGGGCCGATATCTGCGGTGAGGATAAAAAAAGAAGTATATCATCTGCGAATAAACTTATTTTGTGATGACATCCACCTAACTCTATACCCGTGATCGTTGGTTCCATCCCTATCCTTTGTGCAAGAGGTTCGATAATTAAAGCGAATAGTAGTGGCGATAGGGGACACCCCTGACGAGTCCCTTTCTGGACATTAAATTCTTCCGATTTGTAACCGGCATATTTGATGTAGGCTTTGGGATTGTGGTATAGTTCTGCAATCCAACCCATGAAATGTGGGCCAAAGCCCCATTTCTCAAGAGCGAATCGCATATACGTCCATGAGACTGTATCAAATGCTTTTTTTATGTCAATAGAAAGAAAGCACGCGGGTATTCAACGTGTTTTGGCTGCATGAGATAGGAGGGTTGCGCGTCTGATGTTATCGCCTGCTTGTCTGATAGGGATGAAACCAGTTTGATCACGGTGTATTAGCTTGCCAATTATCGTATTTAATCTGGTTGCTAAAATTTTGGCCAAAATTTTCACATCGATATTCAGCAGGGAGATTGGGCGGTTGTTTGACCAAACTGAATCGTCCGCATGTGGCTTCGGTAGCATGCAGATAATTGCAGTTAAGGTTTTTTTCCTGAAGAAATGGTTGTCTAGGAGGGAATTAAAGGTATTCGTCAAAATAGGTGACAGGATATCTGTGAAAGTTTTGTAATAGAGGGCAGAAAACCCGTCAGGCCCTGGTCGTTTATTTACTTTCAAGGTTTTGAAGCCTGGGACACTTCTTTACTAGACACCGGTTTCTCCATCATTTCCATTTGTGCCTTGGATAATACAGGAAGGGAGAACTGGGAAAAAAAGGTGTTTGCCTTTGATTGATCCAACTCGTTATTAGATGAGTAAAGACTTTCTAATTGTGTTTTCAATTTTTGCAGGATTTTCACAGGATTAGTGGAGTATACTCCTCTTGAAAGCTTTAGGTGGATTGGTTTGTTGTTATTTTGACAGAATTTCAATGTTCGGGCTAAAAGTGTATTTGGCCTATTTGCATTTACATAGTAATTATGTTTAGTTTTTTTTTGTATTCTATCCACTGACTCAGTGAGGAATAGATCAAATTCCAGTTTAGCTTTGTCTAGTCGTAATCTGGATGATGTAGTGAGGTTTTGCTGGAAAGCCATATGGCAGGAGTTAAAATTAGTTTCTAGGGTATGGTACATATTTTTCCTTTCTCTATTGCATAGATTAGCTTGGCGCAAACATGCTCCCTGGAGAACAGGCTTATGGGCTTCCCATAAAGTAGTTGGGGAGATATCCGGAGTAGCATTGAATTTCAAATATTCTCGTAGTGCAGTTTCAATATTTTGTTTATATATTGTTTTTTTGAGCAGAAAGTCTTTAAGCAGCCATGTGGCGTCACGCTTTTTCGGTATTGTGGATGATATGGTACTGAAGATTGCACTATGGTCAGACCATGGGATGGGTATAATTTGGGAGGTCAATATTTCTGGCGTCATTCCTATTCTTGAGAACGACCGACAGGGATAAGAAGAGTGTGTATATTGCCTCTTAGTTGGATTCATTTCGCGCCATGAGTCGACTAGATTGTATTTAGTGAGTAGTTTTGAAAAAGATTGCTTATCTGTCTTTTGGGATTGTGGGATGGGTGATTTGCTCAGAAAGGGCAAGATGGTCTGATTGGAATCTCCCGCTAATATTACAGTACCTACTTTATGGGAATCGATGACTTCTAGAAGGTGGGATAAGAAAGAGTTAGGTTGCTTGTTGGGGGCCTAGTATGATACAATGGTGATATCTGAGTCCAATAGATGCCCTGTAAGGATCAAATACCTGCCTTCTGGGTCCTTGATTTCTTTTGAAACTGAGAAGGGGGTACTACAGTGGAATTCTATAAGCACACCCCGTGTTTTTGTAGAGGCCGAGGCTGTATAAACTTGTGGGTATGACCTACTAAAGAATTTGGGTGTGGACAGTGGTGTGAAATGCGTTTCTTGCAGGCATATGACATGTGCTTTTTTTGAACTAAAGGTTCGAAAGGCTTTAGTGTGTTTTTGTGGGATATTTAAACCCTGGGCATTAAGGGAGAGTATGTTTACCGGAGCCATGATAACATAAAGATGATAGGTCTAATGTTGCCCAGACATGGAGTAGCTATAGAGGAAAGCACCTTCGGGTAATAAGGAAAAAATGGAGTTGAGAGGAAAAAAGGAGAAAAAGGAAGACTCAGGGGGAGTACAATTTAAATATATTTTCAAAAGAAAGCAGAATAAATATAAGTTCATAACATTTTCGTTGAGGGGAGAGAACATCTTCCTCCAAGGGCACAAGAGCTACTGTCAACCGTCCACTGGATTACTGGGCAGCCGAGGGTAGCAAGGGGAGGCGCAAGAGAACAATCCCGTGGAACTCCGGGAGCCAACCAAATAAATTACATTTCAACAAGCTTCAAGTAGAATTGAAAACATAAATCATACACCAGAAAGTAATGCATTCTTACTAACTGGGGGCCAGTAGGGTACATACCATACCCATGAGGCCGACAATCGGGAAAAGTCGAGCCTATGGGGTTAAGGGTGTCAACTAGTCATTCAGTAGGTTAAATTACATAGTTAGTCAGGTTGAAAAAAGACACAAGTCCATCCAGTTCAACCAAAAAAATAAAAAAAATAAAACACAGTACAATCCCATACACCTAACTCCATACCCACAGTTGATCCAGAGGAAGGCAAAAAACCCCAGCAGAGCGATGATCCAATTTGCTACCGGAGGGGAAAAAATTCCTTCCTGATCCCCCGAGAGGCAATCGGATTTACCCCGGATCAACTTTACCTACAGAACTTAGTACTCAGTTATATTATGTGCATTTAGGAAAGAATCCAGGCCTCTCTTAAAGCAATCTACTGAGCTGGTCAGAACCACCTCTGGAGGGAGTCTGTTCCACATTTTCACAGCTCTTACTGTAAAGAAACCTTTCCGCATTTGGAGGTGAAATCTCTTTTCCTCCAGATGTAAAGAGTGCCCCCTTGTCCTCAGTGTTGACCTTAAAGTGAATAACTTAACACCAAGTTCACTATATGGACCTCTTATATATTTGTACATGTTGATCATATCCCCCCTTATTCTCCTCTTCCCAAGAGTGAATAAATTCAGTTTTTTCTAATCTTTCCTCATAGCTGAGCTCCTCCATGCCTCTTATCAGTTTAGTTGCCCTTCTCTGCACTTTCTCCAGTTCTCCGATATCCTTTTTGAGAACTGGTGCCCAAAACTGGACTGCATATTCCAGATGAGGTCTTACTAATGATTTGTACAGGAGGGGGGCAAAATGATATCTCTATCTCTGGAGTCCATACCTCTCTATTCAAGAAAGGACTTTGCTCGCTTTGGAAACCGCAGCTTGGCATTGCATGCCATTATTGAGCTTATGATCAACTAAAACCCCCAGATCCTTCTCCACTACAGATCCCCCCAGTCAGTGCTTTAAGTGGGCCAAAAGAGGTGCCGGTACTCTATTAGGCGCCGGTGCCCCCCGGGGCAGAACGTTCCCCCCCCCCCTGGCGCTAGCGCATGACCACATACGCCCAATCACAGGGCGCCATGCCATCAAATGCAGCCACTGTGTCATCAATTGTCACCACTGTGCCATGCCATCAAACGCAGCCACTGTGTCATGCCATCAAATGCAGCCACTGTACCATCAATTGTCACCACTGTGCCATGCCAACAAACGCAACCACTGTGCCATCAATTGTCACCCTTGTGCCATGCCAAACGCAACCACTGTGCCATGCCATCAAATGCAGCCACTGTGCCATCAATTGTTACCACTGTGCCATGCCAAACGCAACCACTGTGCCATGCCATCAAATGCAGCCACTGTGCCATCAATTGTCACCACTGTGCCATGCCAACAAACGCAACCACTGTGCCATGCCATCAAATGCAGTCACTGTATCATGCCATCAATTGTCACCACTGTGCCATGCCAACAAACGCAACCACTGTGCCATGCCATCAAATGCAGTCACTGTATCATGCCATCAATTGTCACCACTGTGCCATCAATCGTCACCACTGTGCCACCAATTGTCACCACTGTGCCACCAATTGTCACTGTCCAGACATCTATCCACCTCGGAGCTTTATATTATAACCTGCTGGGACTTGTAGGTCTCCATCGTCTCCTGGGGCTCAGGTGCATGCGATCCACCATATTTGTTCAGTTTTTCTTACTGCTGGGACTTATAGTCCCATAGATGGTGGATCGCATGCACCTGAGCCCCAGGAGATGGAGAACTACAAATCCCAGCAGGTTATAATATAGGGCTCCGAGATGGATGGGTGTCCGGACATCCATCCACCTCGGAGCCTTATATTATAACCTGCTGGGACTTGTAGTTCTCCATCTTCTCCTGGGGCTCAGGTGCATGCAATCCACACCCATCCACCTCAGAGCCTTATTGTATGTATAACCTGCTGGGACTTGTAGTTCTCCAATCTCCATGAGCCCCAGGAGAACTACAAGTCCCAGCAGTCTTACTAAAATGACAGGCTCTGAGGTGGATAGGTGGGGATCAGGCAGTGCACCCCTTTAGATTTACACCGACCCCCCCCCTTCTTTCTCTCCCCTGTGGTACAGCAGTGTTTTGCTTACCTTGCTGGAGATGGAGAAACTTGCCGCCGCGCTGTAAACACATGTTCCAATTTCCAGGCCAATCAGCGCAGCACAGAGGTACAGCGCCTCCCACTCCACCGCCCGGTGTACCAAGATGGCCGATAGCTCCAGAGCTAGGCCAAAGCCGCGGCCTTTCCTAAGGCGGCGGCGGTGGCGGCGCATTCCGCGGACGCCAGGATTTTGCCCCCCCCGCAATTTTTTGCCCGGTGCAGGAGCCCCCCCCCGCTACGCCAGTGCGTTCCGGTATGGGAAACCCACATACTGGGCGCACGGAGAGGTGCTGGTACTCTCCAGGGCCATTTTTGGAAGTGGCGGTACTGAGTACCACCGCGTTTCCGGCCCACTTAAAGCACTGCCCCCAGTTGAACTCCCCCTAGCATGTATGATGCATGCATATTCTTAGCCCCTAAGTGCATAACTTTACATTTATCAACATTAAACCTCATCTGCCACTTAGTCGCCCAATTAGACAGAGCATTGAGGTCGGCTTGTAAATTGGAGATATCCTCCAAGGACGTTATTCCACTGCATAGCTTGGTGTCATCTGCAAAAACAGAAATGTTACTTTGGATCTCAGACCCAATATCATTTATAAATATATTGAAAAGTAAGGGACCCAACACCGAACCTTGGGGTACACCGCTGCTAACCTTGGACCATTCAGAGTAAGAATCATTAACCACAACTCTCTGAATTCTGTCTTTCAGCCAGTTTTCTATCCATTTACAAACCGATATATCTAATCCTGTAGACCTTACCTTACACATGAGCCGTGTGTGGGGAACTGTATCGAACGCTTTTGCAAAATCCAAGTATACCACGTCCACTGCCACGCCTCTGTCCAGGGTTTTACTTACCTCTTCATAAAAGGAAATCAGGTTTGTCTGACAACTTCTGTCTTTCATGAATCCATGCTGTCTGCTGCTTAAATAGCTTCCTTTTTACCCTGTCTTTCCGAAAGAGAGCATAGCCAGGAATATTGATAGCCCAGTCATGTGAGGATTGAAGCCAAGCTTCAGCAATACCGATTACATCATAGCTCTCCTCATGCACCAGAGCTTCCAACTCACCTGTTTTGCTTGGAAGGCTTCTGGCATTGGTAAAAACAAACACTTAAATGTATTGTTACATTTTTCGCTGGTGTTTTTCTGTTCGAAGTTTTTATTGAAAATAAAGTACACAGAGTACAAATAACAGACATTTTCAGATGAAAGAATACAGAAAATCCAATGATATACCATGTATAAAGTGGACATAATCAGAATAACAAGAACAACTCGGTGCAGATGAATCATCATGTAGTTATAAGGAGTAAGAGAGAATGGTATATTGAGGATATCTGAGACAAGAGAAAACTGTATACACGGCTGCAAACATAAAGTAACACAAGGAGAAGTTCCAGTCAAAGAACAGGAACAAGCAAAAACATATACTCTGCATGTCTAAGTAACACATATCGGTAGCATAGTGTTGGCAGTGGGATTCAGCACTGCCACATCACGAAAGAAAGGGGAGAAACATTTTCAGGGCTCCTCAGCAAGGAGAAAAGAGAGCCCAAAGGCAAGGACAGAGCAAAGAGGAAGTTAGAGAGGAGAGTAAGAGAACAAAAAAGGAAAAGAGAGGAGAAGAGGGAAGGATAGGGGGGGTGTCGGCTGAGTCGCGGGGACCCGCGGAGGGTTGCAAGTGAGGGGAAAAGAGCGTCTCAATGCTCAAGGCCTAAGTAGGGTAACGTCAAAATCGGGAGGAAGAAAGTTCTCCACCCAAGGGGTCCACATAGAGTCATGTTGGGGAATACGATCTAGAATCATTGCTTCAATTTTGCTGTGAATCATTGCTTGGGTCACCCTGTTTCTCACTTCGATTATTTGTAACTTAGGGGTTTTCCAGGCCCTGGCTATAGTTTGTTTAGCGGCAGTGGTCAACTGCAAGAGGAGGCGAATTTGGGCTCTAGTGTAGTCCCTTTGGACATGATTTAAGAGGGCTAAGGAGGGATCAGGGGCGAGGGAATCATGTAGTAAAATGGAGGCCATGCAAAACACTTCAACCCAAAATTGTTGTACAATAGGGCAGGACCACCAGATATGTACATGCGTACCCTTTTCCCCACATCCTCGGAAGCAATCAGGGGAGTAAGAGGGTAAAAATTTAGATATTCTGGCAGGGACTAGGTACCACCTCATGAGAACTTTGTAGTTGGCCTCCAAAGCCACTACATTTTGGGAGGTGGATTTGGTGCGGGTCCATATATCAGCCCAAGCATCTGAGTCCAACGACAACTGTAGGTCTTTGGACCACTGTGCAGCGTACAGAGGGAGCTCAGCAGGGGGGGTAGTGAGGTGGGCATAAATGAGCGAAATGACACCAGGGGCATGTGGGTCCGAGTTACAAATGTGTTCATAAAAAGACAAACTATCCAGAGCTGAGGAGGTCCCGATCGTTGACTGAACAAAGTGTGCTATTTGAAGGTAGCGGAATAGTTCTCTGGAGGGGAGGTTAGCCTGGGTTTGAAGATCTGGAAAAGTGGACCTGTTAACTAAGTCCCGAATACGGTGTAACCCAGCCCGGAACCAAGGTCGGAAGAGTCCCGGTTCAGTGAAAGCGGGGTAGAAGAGGGGATGTCCAAAAAAAGAAAGGAGTGGGGTGTGGGGGGAAACCAAATGAAAGGGGCCCCTAAGGTTATCCCAGAGTTTAAGCGAGTGACGGGTAACTGGATTTAGAATGGGGATACGAGCTCGAACAGGAGGGGGTAACCACAATATGTTAGAGACAAGTAAAGGGGAAATGTCTATCGCTTCCAAGCTGACCCAAAGTGGAACTTCAGCCTGGGCATGAAGCAGGGTGATCTGGGCCAGTTGGGCAGCTTGATAGTATCGAAGGAAATTTGGTATCCCTAGGCCTCCACCGAGTCTACTACGGAGGAGGATGGACCTAGATACTTTAGGTTTCGTGGAGCCCCATACATATTTAAAAACCTGAGATTGTATAACGCGATGGAAATAGGAGGGAACAGCAACCGGAAGGACTCTGTACAGATATAACAGCTTAGGAAGTAGGGACATTTTGACAGCTGTAACTCGCCCCAACCACGAGACACACAGCGGTCGCCAAGCCTCTAACAGGGAAGATAAATGAGACAACATAGGAAGATAGTTAGAACTGAAGAGGGATGAGGGGTCACTAGTCAGTTTAATACCTAGATATGGCAGAGAAGAGGTAGACCAGGTAAAGGGGAAGTGTTCCTTAAGGTGGGACACCTCCTGGGGGGGAAGAGACACATTGAGAGCCATCGACTTAGCTTGATTTACTTCAAGGCCAGAGATCCTGGCAAATTGCCCCAAAATTTGCATAAGGTTTAGAAGGGTTGTACGGGGGGATGTGATAAATAGAAGCGCATCATCTGCGAATAAACAGATTTATGGGAAGTAGAAGCCAAGTCCAGACCACAAACATCCGGACTGGCCCTAATCAGGGCTGCCAGGGGTTCAATTGCTAGAGCAAAAAGTAGGGGGGACAGGGGGCAACCCTGCCTGGTGCCCCTACTTATCTGAAAGGTGTCAGAGCGGAACCCAGAATATTTAATATATGCCTGTGGACGATTATATAAGGAGCCCACCCAACTCAGGAAATTTGGACCAAAACCCCAGCGGTCTAGCATAAAATTTAGATAAGGCCAAGAGACCGTATCAAACGCTTTCCTGATGTCAAGGGACAACAGGTGCATAGGGATTTTGCGTGACCTAGCCGCATGTTGAAGCAAAACAACCCGCCTTATGTTATCACTGGTCTGTCGTTGGGGTATAAAGCCCACTTGGTCCTTGTGAATCAGTCTCCCAATAATGGGGTTGAGACGCAGGGCCATAACCTTTGCCAAAAGCTTAATATCCAAGTTGAGTAGGGAGATGGGCCTAAAATTGGACCACACGGTGTTATCCGAGTTGGGTTTGGGAATCATAGCTATAATGGCTGTCAATGTGTCTCGACCAAAGGAATGATGTTGTAGGAGAGCATTGAAAGATTTGGATAGGAGAGGGGCCAGAGTGGGAGCAAATTTCTTAAAATAAGTGCTCGAGAGGCCATCAGGACCTGGTCTTTTGTTAGGTTTAAGAATTTTGATAGCTGATAAGACCTCTTCAGTCGAGATGGGTTCCTCAAGAAACACACGGTCAGCATCAGATAGAGTAGGGAGGGAGAGATTTTGAAAGAGCGAATCAGCCTCAGAGGGGGAAAAGGAGGATTGGGCTTTGTACAGGTCCTCCAACTTCCGTCTAAACAGAGCTAAAATCTTAACTGGGTTGCTAGTGTAACAATTTTTATCCATCCGAAGTCTAATGGGGGCGTGTGCCCGATCCGGGCGACGAAGACGCATTGCTAAAAAAGTATCAGGCTTATTGGCCTTAGTGTAAACGGTGTGATTGGACCTGCGGATGGACTTATCGGCCGATTCAGCCAACAACAGATCCAACTCTGTTTTAGACTTCTCCATAGCTATTCTAGTGGGTTCTGTAGGGGACTTTTGGAACTGCAAATAACATTGATGATAATCATGTTCTAATTTGGCTAACAGGAGCTTTTTGTCCCGATTCAGTTGGGAGGACACAGAGATACAAATACCCCTGATGACAGGTTTATGTGCTTCCCAAAGAAGCACTGGCGAGATATCGGGTGTAGAGTTAAGTTTTAAATAATCCGTCAGTGCAATCTGGATATCAAGACAGTAAGACTGGTTGGTCAGGTGGGCCTCGTTTACACACCAGGTAAGGTCTGTAGAACGGGGAATCAGGGAAGAAACTGTAGTGAGTACTGCACAATGGTCCGACCAAGAGATAGGTTGAATAGTTGATTTAAGCAATATAGGGGAAGAGGCCACTGAAACGAAGATGTGATCAATCCTAGAAAAGGATTTATGAGGATAGGAATAAAACGTAAAATTTTTATTCGCTGGATTGCATTCCCGCCAGGTGTCAAGCAGGGCAGCTTGTTGGAGAAGTTTACGGAAGCGTAAAGAGGGGGAATATTGGTCAGGCGCATAGGGGGATTTATCAAGGTGAGGCTGTAATACTATATTGGAGTCACCACACAAAAACAGAGTACCCTTGCAATGGTAACGTATAACCCGGATTAAATGAGAAAAAAAGGGAATCGGATCACCATTCGGGGCATAGTAAGAAACAATAGTTGTTTCCACTTCCTGAAGTAGGCCCACTAATATTATGTAGCGGCCCTCAGGATCTTTGATTTCTGAAGTCACTGAGAAGGGGAGAGAGCGGTGTAGAGCAATCAGGACACCCCGTTGTTTAGTGGTGGCGGAGGCAGTGAAAACTTGCGGATATCGGGGACTGAAAAATCTGTTTCCTGAAGGGCCACTACATCAGCTTTTAAGGATGCAAATGTGTGAAAGGCCTTGACTCGCTTATTAGGAGAATTTAGACCTTTAACATTTAGGGAGAGAATATTTAAGGGGGCCATCTAAAGTGAGAGGAGAGAATATCAGAGTACACCTCAGGGGCCACGCGACCCAGCCAACCAGGGAAAAATGGAAAGAGAAGAGAGAAAGGACAGACCAGGAGAAAAGATTGAGAAAGAGGAAAAACAACGTAGGGCGAATCAAGAGACATTAGGAGGGAGAAGAGTTAGACTCTATCGCCCAACCAAATAGTGCATCGACTCACCGGCCAGCCAGCTAGCACGGGGGTGGGTGCACTGTCGAGAGGGGGAGCAGTGACAGCTCTCCGCCAACAAATGGGGAACAGCAAATGAACCTATAATGAGTAGGCAAACAAGTCAAATGTAACATCTACAACACAGGCAATAAAAACAAAAAAAAAAAATTAAGAACAAAGTAATATAAGGTAATGGAACCTATGGTAGATAACCATATCAGTGGCAAAAACATCGTATGGAGTGTCAGAGACCCTGAGAGGCGGCAGCCCCCACGGTGTATGACAGTCCCAAAATGCTAACTATGGATGAGGAAAGTAGTCATTTAACCATCTAGGGCCATTTCCAATAAAAGAGATGCCCCCGTTTAAAAAAAATAAAAAATAAAAAAGTAAATGATGAAAAAAAAAAAAAAGGGGGAAAAACACAAGCATTGTAGGAAAAAGGAATGTGTACTAGGGCAATCTCAAAAAATCAGAACACAAACACAGAATAGGATAAGAAAAAAAAAACTGGACCTGAGCAACCTCTTCAGGGAATAAAGGGACACGTTAGGTACTCCCCAGGCACGGGGTAAGTCCGTAGGTGTGTAGTTCCTTGGTATGTTGATAGTAGGGACTGCTACAGAGGAAGCTAGTCGCGGCAAGCTTAGCTAAGAGACATAACACCGGACCGGTACTGAAAAAAAGAAAACAATGAGGAGGTACATGGAACCTGCGAAAACAAAGTAAGGTGGACACTCTCACACTCTCAGCGGGGAGAGAACAGCTGACGGTCAGAAGCTCCTTCCCTCGTAGCGCTAGCAGGGGTCCCCTTGCGGATAGAACTCAGAGCCGGCTGAGATCTCCTTGGGGTGTAGGTGTATGGGTGAGAGCCGGTACGAGCTGGGGTACGTGGTAGGGTAGTCTCGGATGGTTGCGTGGGGACAGCTAGATGGAGGGATTCCAGAAGGCGCTGTAGGGAATCAGGTGAGGTGCAGGAGTGTTGCTGCCCCTGATAGGTAAACTGCAAGGCAAAAGGGAAGCGCCAAGTGTATTTCAGATGGTGCTGAATGAGGGTTTGCAATTGAGGCTTCATTGCACGTCGTTTAGCGATGGTCAAGGGAGCAAGGTCTGAGAATAGCTGGTAAGTGTGATCCTGGAACATGAGCATGTCTTTATTACGGGCAGCTGAAAGCAATTGCTCCTTAGTACGGAAGAAATGCAGCTTCACGATGATGTCTCGAGGGGGACCATCTTGCTGACGGCGAGTGAGAGCTCTGTGGATCCGATCAAATTCCAAGCGCTCGATCGGGATGGAAGGTGACAATTCCTGAAACAGGGCTGTGGAGAATGATTGAATGTCATCAACAGACTCAGGGATACCACGGATGCGCAGATTGGACCTGCGGGAATGATTCTCCGCGTCCTCCAGACGTGAGAGGAGAGCTGCATTTTCTTCACGGAGAGCTGCCTGCTCCTGAGACTGCTCTTGCAGAGTAAGCTCCATGTCGTCCACACGGGTCTCCAGGTCTGCAGTGCGCTGACCGAGCTCCCGTATTTCCCGTGACAGCCTGTTAGTAATCTGATCAGACGTCGTTTTAAGTGCATTATGCAGCATAGTCTCCATATATTTAAAAAAGTCACCCTGAGACATACCTGAGGGAAGCAGGGTAGGGGAACCACTGGTGTGGGATTCTTCACCGTCCTCCTCCTCACTGTCTGCTAATGTGGATCTGTCCGGGGAGGTAGCAAGCCGTTTAGCCAAGGCCTTCGCCGCCATCTTAGAGGAGGCGCGGGCCAGGGCTTCCTTGATGGGCTTTGGCTTCGTTTTGCCACGGTGGCTCGTCAGGACCATCCCGGGATGTATGGTAGTCGTTCCGAAGATGGAAACAAGTAAAGCGGGGTCGCTGGGTGGTCCAGAAGGATAATTATGTCCCGATATTGTGGCGGAGAGTGCGGAGCTCTAGAAGAACGCGTCCTCCATCCAGAGCCTGGCGCATGCGCCGCCTTCGCTGGTGTTTTTCATATGAATGAATGAATGACTTGTATAGCTGATTCATATAATTTTTAGTAGTGCAAATGGCACTATAATTTCCAATGGCTGTTTGCAACATGGGAACTTTCTTGTCACCTGCCATAACCCCACCTCCATCTATCCCCATTCCACTCTCCATTAATGTCTGACCCCTAACTGACCTGTGTGCCTGATGTAATTCACGTTCACCCTCCCCCCTCAAGTCTAGTTTAACCACTTGACCACTGGGCACTTAAACACCCTTAATGACCAGACCAATTTTCAGCTTTCGGTGCTCTCACATTTTGAATGACAATAACTCAGTCAAACAACACTATAACCAAATGAAATGTTTGTCCTTTTTTTCCCACAAATAGAGCTTTCTTTTGGTGGTGTTTCATCACCTCTGCGGTTTTTATTTTTTTTGCTATAAATGAAAAAAGAACAAAATTTTGCAAAAAATAATAATTTTTCTTCATTTCTATTATAAAATTTTGCAAAAAAGTAATTTTTCTTCATAAATTTGGCCTAAAATGTATACTGCTACATATCTTTGGTAAAAAAAATAAAAAATGTTGGATATTATTTAGTCTGGGTGAAAGTTATGGGGTCTACAAGCTATGGTACCAAATCCTGAAAATTGATCAATTTCATCACACCTGAAGTACTGACAGCCTCTCTCATTTCTTGAGACCCTAACATGCCAGAAAAGTACAAATACCCCACAAATGACCCCTTTTTGGAAATAAGACATTCCAAGGTATTTAGAAAGAGGCCTGGTGAGTTTTTTAAAGTTGTAATTTTTTCCCACAATTCTTTGCAAAATCAAGATTTATTTCTTTTTCATCAAATTTTCATATTATTAGGTTATTTTTCACACACAGCATATGCATACCACAAATTACACCCCAAAACACATTCTGCTATTCCTCCCGAGTATGGCGATACCCCATGTGTGAGACTTTTACACAGTGCGGCCACATACAGAGGCCCAACATGCAGGGAGCACCCAGGCCAATTCTGACATTTCTCTTCTACATGTAAAAATCATCATTTATTTGCTAGAAAAATACATAAAACCCCAAAACATGATATAAAGATACCTCACATGTGGTTTGAACACCGTTTTTATATGTGGGCGGGACTTGCGTATGCGTTCGCTTCTGCATGCGAGCTCGCGGGGACAGGGGCTGCTGTATTGCCAGAGTATTGCTAAGTATGCCCAGAGTATTGCGGAGTATGCCCAGAGTATTGCCCAGAGTATTGCCAGAGTATTGCCAGAGTATGCCCAGAGTATGCCCGGAGTATTGCCAGAGTATTGCGGAGTATGCCCAGAGTATTGCAGAGTATGCCCAGAGTATTGCAGAGTATGCCCAGAGTATTGCAGAGTATGCCCAGAGTATTGCCAGAGTATGCCCAGAGTATTGCCAGAGTATTGCGGAGTATGCAGAGTATGCCCAGGGTATTGCGGAGTATGCCCAGGGTATTGCGGAGTATGCCCAGGGTATTGCAGAGTATGCCCAGAGTATTGCGGAGTATGCCCAGAGTATTGCGGAGTATGCCCAGAGTATTTCAGAGTATGCCCAGAGTATTGCAGAGTATGCCCAGAGTATTGCAGAGTATGCCCAGAGTATTGCCAGAGTATGCCCAGAGTATTGCCAGAGTATGCCCAGAGTATTGCCAGAGTATGCCCAGAGTATTGCCAGAGTATGCCCAGAGTATTGCCAGAGTATTGCGGAGTATGCAGAGTATGCCCAGGGTATTGCAGAGTATGCCCAGAGTATTGCAGAGTATGCCCAGAGTATTGCAGAGTATGCCCAGAGTATTGCAGAGTATTGCGGAGTATGCCCAGAGTATGGCCAGAGTATTGCAGAGTATGCCTAGAGTATTGCCCAGAGTATTGCCCAGAGTATTGCCAGAGTATGCCTGAGTATTGCAGAGTATGCCCAGAGTATTGCCAGAGTATGCCTGAGTATTGCAGAGTATGCCCAGAGTATTGCCAGAGTATGCCTGAGTATTGCAGAGTATGCCCAGGTGAGTATTGCAGAGTATATGCAGCAGGGATGGCTGAGCAGGGAGGGAGGGATGGATGGATCTGTGACTGCATTTGTCACAGATCCAGCCCGCAGCACTGGCGCTGCCATCCGCTCCCTCCCCTCTCCTCTCACACTGTACCGATCGGTACAGAGAGAGGAGGGAGGAACCGGCGTCATCAAATGACGCCGGTCTGTTTACATCTGATCGCGCCGTCATTGGACGGCGCGATCACGTGGTAAACCGCCGCTATCAGCGGCGATTTACCGTGATCCGTGATGCGCCGGGTCCTCTGGACCCGGCGGTCACGGATGTTCCCGTGTGCGCGCCTCAGGAGGCGCGCGGGAGCGCGATTCTGACAGGCCGTTAATTAACGGCCAATTAGAATACAGCAACCGCCCTAGAGCCGTACTTTTGGCATAGGGCGGTTGCAAAGTGGTTAAATACTCCTCCAGCATTCCCCTAAACCTATCCCCCAGCACAGCAGACCCCCTTCCATTCAAGTGCAAACCATCTTTAGCATATAGGTTGCACCCCAATGAAAAGTCATCCCAGTGCTCTAGAAACCCAAATCCCTCCTTCCTACACCAGGTCTTTAGCCATGCATTCAGCTCTCTAATCTCCCCCTGCCTTTCCTGTGTTGCGCCTGGCACAGGCAATATTTCAGAGAATATCACCTTGGAGGTCCTTCCCTTCATCTTGCAGCCTAGTTCTTTAAATTGATTCTTAAGGAGCCTCCACCTTCCATGTATACTGTCATTGGTTCCAACATGGACCAAGACAGCTGGGTCATGCCCAGCCCCTCCCAGTAATTTATCCACCCGGTCCACCACATGCCGAACCCTGGCACCAGGGAGACAGCAAACCATTCGGTTGAGGCGATCCTGGCGACAAATTATTCTATCAGTCCTTCTGATTATAGAATCCCCTATTACCACCAACTGTCTAGGCCTACCTGCACTCCCCTCACCACTTCTACTAGATGGGTTGCTCTCCCGGCTGTTAGGGGTAGCAGTAGCATCTAGGGCTGCCACCTCTGTGTTAGCCATCTCCACATCTTCACCCAACTTGGCAAATTTGTTTTGATGCACAAACACAGGATTGGCCTTCCTTGTCTGCAAGCCCCTTCCACTCCCTCTAACTACATTAACCCATCTTCCTATCTGATAATCCCCTCCACCCTCCACATCAACCCTACTGACCACCTGCTCAGCGAGCAGAGGACCCCTTTCAAGGTTGTCCTTTCTGCCTAGTGTTGCAACTTGCTCCTCCAGATCTCTAATGCGAGCTTCCAGAAGGGCAACCTGCTCACATCTGGCACAGCGGTATCCCTTCTGGAGCTGTTGAACCAATTTTGCATACATGTGGCACACTGTGCACTGAGCAAAACCTTCAACCCTGCTAGCACACATTTCCCAGTTACAATATAATTACTTGTAGGAAGTTTAAGATGTTACTTACAGTTTAGAAGACTCCTGTCTTAACTCCTGTTTTAACTCCTGTTTTTTAACTCTTCCCACTTGTGTTTAAAAATCACACTTCTGTTTAGAAAATCACATGTATGCCAGCACCATTAACTGGGAGCCAAATAATAAATTTGGTAGGAGAATCTCACAGAGAAGGGGAAACCCCACTGGTAGATGATAGTATTGCGTTGCAATATTTGAAGGAGTGGTTTCAAAGCCCTTCTTTTGTTAATAGTTAGTTGTGATAAATCGGTAGTTGGTAGTTATACCCTTGAAATTGCAATACGCTCTTATGTCTTGCTGCATTCAGAAGTTGTTCTTTGGTACGGTAGTAGTGGAATTTAGCGATAATATCGCATGGCGGGCCATCTGTTTTTTTGGGGGTAAGGGCTCTATGCACCCTATCCATTTCAAGCCGCTCCACCGGTATTCCCGGTTGCAGTTCCTGAAAAAGGGCTTTCATTGTGGCCTGTAAATCAGTCACCTTTTCAGGGATTCCTCTAATGCGAATATTCGATCGTCTGGCGCGATTTTCGTACTCTTCCAGTCTCGTTTGTAGGGACAAATTTTCCTCTTTTAGATTATCAATTTCTGAAGAGAAATCTGCTGTGCATTTTTCCAAATCATTTGTTCTTAGTTCAAGTGCTCAGGTGCGCTGACCTAGTTCCCTAATATCCTTTGTGAGGCTGGTAGTAATATAATCTGAGGTGGCCTTTAATGATCTTTGGAGCAGTAATTCTATTTGTTCCAATGTTATTTGTGGCGTTATGTCTCTCTGCAGTGTTCTATCAAAGTTTCCTATTTCTCCCATATTATTCTCTGAGGAGAAATTAGGCTGACATTGTTCCTTTAATTGGGCAGGGACTTCGCTGTGTAATGTAACAGGAGGGGCTGTCTGCTGTTTCAGCTCCCTCCCTGCTATCTCTGCATACGATGGCTGGGGCGCCATGACAGGATATCTGTGTCACTGTGTGGCTGTGAGGGGGCTCCCTCTCGCCGGTTTTCCGCTCAAAAACTGCCCCAAAAACCTCCAGCGAGTACACCTCCATGAGGTAGGTGACCTTAGGCAGCTGTGGGTGTACTTTTTAACCACTTAATCACCGCCCTATAGACGAAATACGGCTATAGGGCGGTTCCTGTACTCTAACAGGACGTCCATGGACGTCCTCCGTTAGAGTCAGGTGTGCGCGCCCAACCGGGCGCGCACACGCGATCACCGGTGCTCACCGGGTCCACGGGACCCGCAGCACCGATGATCGCGGTAAGGAGCCAATGGCGGCGGCTCCTTACCACGTGATCGCGCCGTCCAATGACGGCGCGACCACGTGTGTAAACAAATCTGACGTGCGTCAGATCCGCGCGCCCGAGCGGGCGCGCACACGCGGTCACGGCGCTCGGCGGGTCCACGGGACCCGCAGCGTCAGTGATCTCGGTAAGGAGCCAATGGTGGCGGCTCCTTACCACGTGATCGCGCCGCCCAATGACGGCGCGATCACATGTAAACAAACCGCGTCACTTGCTGACGCCGGTTCTTCCCTCCTCTCGCTGTACCGATCGGTACAGCGTGAGAGGAGAGCGCGGATGGCTGCAGCAGTGTGGGATGGATCTGTGACTATTGCAGTCACAGATCCATCCATCCCTGCTCAGCCATCCCTGCATTAACTCCTTCCTTCCCTGCGCAAAACTCTGCATACCCCCCACAATACTCTGCATACCCCCCAATACTCTGCATACCCCCCAATACTCTGCATACCCCCCAATACTGCGCAGAACCCCCCAATACTGCGCAGAACCCCCCAATACTCTGCAGTACCCCTCAATACTCTGCAATACCCCTCAATACTCTGCAATACCCCGCAGTACCCCGCAATACCCCGCAGTACCCCGCAGTACTCCGCAGTACCCCGCAGTACTCCGCAGTACCCCGCAGTACTCCGCAGTACCCCCCAATACTCTGCATACCCCCCAATACTCTGCAATAATCTGCAATACTCCCGCACAATACTCTGCAGTACCCCCGCGCAATACTCCCCGCGCAATACTCCCCGCGCAATACTCCCCGCGCAATACTCCCCGCGCAATACTCTGCAATCGTTTTTTTTTCAGGCTTCCCAGCCTAGAGGGGAGATGTGGGGTCTTATTGACCCCATATCTCACTGTAAAGAGGATGTGTCATGCTATATTCCTATTACAAGGGATGTTTACATTCCTTGTAATAGGAATAAAAGTAACCAAAACATTTATTTTTGGGGAAAAAGGTGTCAAACTAAAATAAATAAAGTAAAATAACCAATAAAAAAAAAAAAAAAAAATTACAACGCCCCTGTACCCGTGTGCTCGTATACAGACGCGACCGCACACGTAAGTCCCGCCCACATATGAAAACAGTGTTCAAACCACACATGTGAGGTATCGCTGCGAACGTTAGAGCGAGAGCAATAATTTTGGCCCTAGACCTCCTCTCCAACTAAAAAGATGTAACCAGGAAAAACATTTAAAGCGTCGCCTATGGGGATTTTTAAGTCGCGTAGTTTGGTGCCATTCCACAAGCGTGTGCAATATTGAAGGGTGACATGTTGGGTATCTATTTACTCGGCGTAACTTCATCTTTCATATTATGCAAAAACATTGGGCTAACTTTACTGTTTTTTTTTTTTAAGCACAAAACTGTTTTGTTTCCAAAAAAAAAACGCGTTCGAAAAATTGCTGTGCAAATACAATGCGAGATAAAAAGTTGTAACGGCCGCCATTGTATTCTCTAGGGTCTTTGCTAAAAAAGCATCTATAATGTTTCGGGGTTCTATGTAATTTTCTAGCAAATAAATGATGATTTTTCCATGTAGGAGAGAAATGTCAGAATTGGTCTGGGTGTTCCAGAACGCCTGATGGCGTTCCCTGCATGTTGGGCCTCTGTATGTGGCCACGCTGTGTAAAAGTCTCACACATGGGGTATCGCCATACTCAGGAGGAATAGCAGAATGTGTTTTGGGGTGTAATTTGTGGTATGCATATGCTGTGTGTGAGAAATAACCTAATAATATGAACATTTTGTGGAAAAAAAATTAAAATAAAAAAATCTTGATTTTGCAAAGAATTGTGGGGAAAAAATGACAACTTCAAAAAACTCACGATGCCTCTTTCTAAATACCTTGGAATGTCTTCTTTCCAAAAAGGGGTCATTTGGGGGGTATTTGTACTTTTCTGGCATGTTAGGGTCTTAAGAAATGAGAGAGGCTGTCAGTACATCAGATGTGATCAAATTGATAAATTTTCAGTAATTGGTACCATAGCTTGTAGACCCCATAACTTTCACCCAGACTAAATATTATCCAATTTTTTTTTTGTTACCAAAGATATGTAGCAGTATACATTTTAGGCCAAATTTATGAAGAAAAATTACTTTTTTGCAAAATTTTATAATAGAAATGAAGAAAAATTCATTTTTTTACAAAATTTACGTTCTTTTTTCATTTATAGCGAAAAAAATAAAAACCGCAGAGGTGATCAAATACCACCAAAAGAAAGCTCTATTTGTGGGAAAAATAGGACAAAAATTTCATTTGGTTAGAGTGTTGTATGACTGAGTTATTGTCATTCAAACTGTGAGAGCACCGAAAGCTGAAAATTGGTCTGGTTATTAAGGGGGTTTAAGTGCCCAGTGGTCAAGTGGTTAATGTCGTTTTTTGGGTTGTCTCACCCGTTATCAGGCTCTCCTGTCCCGGGGTGTACGGAGCTCTAGGCAGACAGCACCATCCCACCAAGCTCCGCACGCTCCTCTACCCAGACTTGAATTTCTAGGTGAAAAAATATACCACTCTGAAAACTGCTAATCCCCTTTGCTTCCGTCACACTGAACCGAAAGGGTGCTGGCTGTGCACAGGTGCATAGGATAAAGAGAGTCCTGGACCGCTGCGCTCCTTAAAAACGATATCTTTATTCAGAAAATGAAAATCAAAAAACAACCAAAAAATTGATGCAGTCAAAAAGAAGAAGTGGACAAAAGGAAAAAGGCTGACATGTTTCACATCGTGCGATGCTTACTCGTAGCTAGTGAACACATGACAAAACTATGCTTAAATGGAGGAGGGAGAGAGGTGAATGGGGCGTTTCACCAATTAACCCACAGGTGATCATAGGTCAATAGAACACTTTTATCCTTAGCTCGTGTATAGGATTGAAAAAATACATGAATAAACAGTCTCTCATACTAGTGATAAGAGATGACAAAAAGAACAAAGAGAGACCTCATGTGTGAGACACATATACATCATAACCAATGTAATGAAAAATGTGTGTACCGTGATAAGAAGGTTGTGGAGTAGACATATGTGACTTGAAGGTTAGTGCAGTCAACTCATTTAATGGTCTACATGATAAATAGTAAATATCAAATGTGGAAATTCCTAAAAGCTGCAACCTTTTATATATCTAAAACACAAAAAAATATATAAAAATATAATATTTTATTAAAATAGTATATGTATGGTTATGATTCCATACGCTATACCACTATGCCATTCTGGTTTGCATGTAATTTCGGGGCATTTATTATCCTCATAATATTTTACATGAAAAAGGGTGTATATGCTCCAAAAGACTTTTTAAAATACAATACACAAAAAACAAACCTGCAATGACCTAGTGGTATGCGTCAAGGGCAGAACCCTTTTTGGAGGCTCCACTTTCATCTATTTTCCATTTTCTGTTTGGATTAAGGCACAAAAACCTGTGCAAAAAAAATATATAATAGATGAAAGGACAAAGAAACTGCTTCAGTGTTCCCAATGTCTCAAAGAGTGTCACGCTACTAGAATAATAATTCTAACTTATGATGGCGGCTACATATGGAAAGACTGCGACCTGACATTCTTGTGCATGACCAATCCCTATGTGGAAAAAACACTGCCCATATTGTGATGGCATGGTCCAAATGACCAAAAAAGAGAGTATTCACACTGAAGAAGTCCAAACAAAAAGGTGTATATATTGAGATGGCCTGCAGTCCCAGTCAAGGCCTGGTACAATATATATAGGAGAGCACAGAGTGGAGCACCTGAACTTTTGGTTTCTTTAAAAGGCACAAGGAAAAATACGCACAAGTCACTTTATTTATCTGGTTTGCTGTTTTTGGATTTATACACTTACTGATTGATTGACTGAATTTTGGATCAATTGGCACTTTATTGGGACTGAATACACATTTTTTGCACAGGATTCATTTATCATGATTTGGTTTTGAATAGTATTTATCACTGCATTTTATTATTATTGGTTCATGCACAATTTTATTAAGAATCACTGGTTCCTTCTGTACTGTATCACTCACGTGTGAGATTGCGCATATGGTACAGCCTCAAAGGAGGCCAACATGAGGCCCAGGACTCGCATGCAGAAAAGGAGTGATGACCATTTCTGGGACGTCAACTGCCGCACTGCAGTCCGAAGGGTCTGCAACTTTTCCACAAAAATGAAAACCTTTGCCTCTGAGGAGTCCAGAATCAATCCCAGATAAACTAGGCGATGAGTTGGTATCATTACTGATTTCTGAGTGTTCAGAAGCTACCCAAAATGTCTGAGGGTCTGACATGTTATAGACACGCTCTCCTATAATTCTGAGGCTGAAGGAGCCCTCAGAAGCAGGTCGTCCAAGTAGCCCATGATAACGATGCCATGTTGTTTTAGTAGGGCGAGAACTGGGGCAAGCACCTTGGTGAAGATCCTTGGTGCCAATGCCAGGACAAAAGGGAGAGCCACAAACTGATAGCGGTCTTCCGACCGCAAAGCACAGAAGTTTCTTATGCTTTGTGCATATGGGGACATGTAGATAGGCATCCCTGATGTCCAAGGATGCCAGAAAGTCCCCCGGCTGGAGGGTAGTAACGACAGAGTGGATTGATGCCATCCAGAATCCTTGTAACTTCACAAAGCAATTGAGGGCCCTGAGGTCCAGGATAGGATGAACGCCCTCCTTCTTTGGTACAATGAACAGATTGGAGTAAAACCCCTGAAACCGATCCTGTACTGGGACAGGTATAACCACCCCATGTTCCAGCAGGTCTTGAACTGCCCCATCTAGGGATTCCCGAAAAGCCGGTAGTAGCTGGAGGTTGGAGGGAAAAAATCTGTTTGGTGGGCAAGATAGGAGCTCTATCTTGTACCCTGATGAGACTACCTCGCGAAGCCCCCAGTCGGGAACCCGAGATGTTCACTGGGTCACGAATTCGCAAAGACGTCCCCCCACCCGAGGGCCCGGTGGGGGCGCACCGTCATGCGGACGTGGTCTTGTTAATGAGGTTTGCGAAACCAGGGGATGTCTCTGTCCCTGAGCAGGCACTTTATAGGCCTGTGGTTTTCTTCCTGCAGTGCTGGGCAGGCAAAAAAAATGCTTGGGTGCGGTAAAGAAGAGCCCCTGTCGCCGATGTGGCTCCTTCCCCTTATAGGTCTGTGGGAGCAAGGTGCTCTTACCTCCTGTGGCATCCTTAATAATGTCATCCAGGCAAGCTCCAAAGAGTCTATCGCCTTTAAAGGGCAGGTCCATTAAGGCCTTCTTGGAAGCTTGGTCCGCTGACCAATTCTTCAACCACAGTAGACTGCGTAACAACACAGCAGGAGCAGAGGCTCTGGCCAGCAGAGGAATAGTGTCCAAGGCTGATTCACACACAAATTTTAGGCCCTGTACCAGTTGTTCCGCTAGGACTACCTCGTGGGTGGAAGCATGATGTGTTTGTAACCCATTGAGCAGTAACTTTGCCCACTCCATGAGTGTCTGGGACACCAGCGCCCCAACTATGGTTGGGTGTACCGCCGAACCTACTACAGTGTATAGGTTACGGGATATCGACTCTGCCTTCTTGTCCACCGGGTCCTTGAAGGCAGGATCCCCCACCCCCGGAAAGGTGGTAAGCTTGTTTAGTCTGGACACAGGAGGGTCCACTATCTTTAAGAACCTCTCCTCCAGTGGGTAACGTACCGCTAGGTTTTTAGGTACAAAAAAGGCTTTTTGTGGTCTGTCCCATTTCTTGTATAAAAGTTTGTCTAAATAAGACACACAAGGGAACACCTTAGCAGTGCGGGTCATCTTACGGAACCCAAAGGGGACCGGCGATTCTGTTGCTTCTACAGACCCCTCTATTTTTAGGGTATCTCGCACTGCTGTGATAAGGTCACTCACCAGAGCCTTCTTCTGGGTCCAGAGTCATCCTCACTGTCTGGCCGCTCTAGGTCTGCATTGTCAGATACCTCAGAGTCAGGGTCCTGAGTGGTAGCTAGACCTGGCTCTATATCTGAGTTGTACCCAGAAGATGGTGGGGGGAGGGGGCACTTTCTAGCCCCTGTTCTTCCACGCACTGATTCCACCTTGGCAATGAAGGCGTCTAGGATTGCTGACATAGCGTCCACCGATACATTGGGTACAGGGGCATCATTTGCCAGCTCAGGTGTTTCAGGGAAAAAAATTCTGTTTCTGACACCAACCCCCACCTCAGCAGTCTAGGGAGGAGGGAAGGGGAAGGCGGGGAGAAAGGAAATATAGAGCCCTTTACTCACCCCTCCAGGGATGCCCAGCTCTGTTTTCTTGCCGAAGCAAGGTAGTAGTACTTACCCTCCTGTGGTTTTATGCTGGAGCATCCTGGACAATGCTTCTTCCGCATGGTAACAGAGATGACTGTTGGCCAGGCTAGTGCGACTCGGCCCTGTAGACCGGTCTTTATGCAAGCCCTGGAGTGCATAGATCACTGGCCACCCGTAGAGTGCCGGGCATGTCGTGGACGACCCAGTGCACAGCTATGGTCGGCAGCCGCTTGATGGCCAAAACTGGGAAGAATACAAGGATCTAGGATCCAGCCTGTAGCCCAGTTGGCAGTTGATCGAAGGTCGCAGTAAAAAGATAAAAAATAAAACTCCAGAATCTTGAACTAACAGCCTTCAAGCCATGGGCCTGAAGGGAGCCATGTCTTCTGCTGAAACTAGGCAGAAAAAAAATGATTTGCGGGATGCAGAGAGAGGAGTTATACGCAGAGGGCCTGCCCCCTGGGTGGGGCTATAGGGTGTATGATAAGTTAACCTTTTATATATAAGTTTCTGCCTAGTCAACTCCTAAAGGAAGGAGTGGAATATCCACTAAGTCAAGATTAAGGCTGTGTCCGTCCATGAACGAAAGAGAAATAGGCCCGGGCATTTTAGACTGAGCAGCCTTGGTGGGGGGGCACGGCGGCAGTTAATGATGGGATGTGGGGTTCCAGCACCTTGTACCTCTGGACCCCTTTACATTACACAGCAC
Source organism: Rana kukunoris (assembly GCA_029574335.1). Lineage (NCBI taxonomy): Eukaryota > Metazoa > Chordata > Amphibia > Anura > Ranidae > Rana > Rana kukunoris. Next base: position 44,693 of record JAJQKJ010001073.1, on the reverse strand, counting down.
CTTATACCTCTGGACCCCTTTACATTACACAGCACCCTGCACCCCTTTACATTACACAGCACCCTGCACCCCTTTACATTACACAGCACCCTGCACCTCTGGACCCCTTTACATTACACAGCACCCTGCACTTCTGGACCCCTTTATATTACACAGCACCCTGCACCTCTGGACCCCTTTATATTACACAGCACCCTGCACCTCTGGACCCCTTTACATTACAAAGCACCCTGCACCGTTGGACCCCTTTACATTACACAGCACCCTGCACCTCTGGACCCCTTGACATTACACAGCACCCTGCACCCCTTTACATTACACAGCACCCTGCACCACTGGACCCATTTACATTACATAGCACCACACCTCTGGACCCCTTTACATTACACAGCCCCCACAGTTTGTTACACAGACACCCCCCCCTAACAGTTCTGGACCCCCTGCATGTTACACAGAACTCCCTACACTATAGACCCCCCTCCCTACAGTGCAGATCCCCTCCCTACAGTACAGACCCCCTTTATAATACAGACCCCCCTACATTACAGACCCCCTACATTACAGACCCCCTATATTACAGACCCCCTTTACAATACAGCCCATACAGACCCCCCTTCTTTACAAAGACATGGCCTGCAGCCTGCGAGCCGCCATGGCCCACCAGGCATATGCCCAGTATGCCCTTTGGCCAGTCTGGGCCTGCATTGTACTCACCAGAGGGTTGTCCCTCTAGGGGGCATCACACTTTCATTCATTCACCTTATCAGCTCCATTGCCACATTCAAGGTGCAGTCTGTCATTTGTATCAGATGTTCACTCCGTGAAATAAATATCGATAAATCCATAATATTGTATTAATACTCGATATTCATGTTGATGAGAAAAGTTCCAAGAAAATCTGTTCTGTGTAAAAACTCCAAAATTGATTTAATAATAAAATAGTAAAATGTCACATGAATACCATCACTTGTAGAATATAAAAATAGCATTGATAAGTTTCTTATTCTTGAAAATTAAGATTGAATCAAATATATCTTTGTGTGTGTGGCTATGTCAGCCTACTTCCAAGTGTGAGTGAGTGTGTGAGTAGCATTTAAGCATGTCAGCTCATCTCTCCAAGTGTGAGTGAGTGTGTATGTAGCATTAAAAAGCCTGCATTTCTGCTCCTTTGAGCTTATAAAGCCCGCCCCCACCTTCCTAAAAGAGGCTCATTTAACGTTCATATTTGCCTTGTGGTTCTACAAAACAAAACGCCAAATTCAAATATCCTTCAGAAGGGAGTTGTTCAATGTCTAAAATTCCTAAGGAAGGGGCTGTGAGCAGGGGCTGACTGACCATTGAGTCACTCGGGCACTGCCCGGGGACCCCATGCCACTAGGGGGCCCCATCAGGGTTGCCAGTCTCAGTAAAACCAGGGACAGTATGTAAATATCTGTGTTTTTTTTACATCTGTCTCTGATACATCTTAAACAGACATGCTTTTGATGTGAAAATACAGAGATTTTAGCTGCCCCGCCTCTGTACTGCCTCCTGGTGTGATGGCCATCTGTAAGCCCGGGGGCCCCATGAGTTGTCAGTCCGCCCCTGGCTGTGAGCTATGTGAGTAACTAGCTGCATTTAACTTATATAATACAAATTTCCCTTAACATCTAAATCAAATATATTATATATATACACACACATACATATACCATAATACTACATATACATAGAATGTGTAAAGGCCAAAAGGGGTAGGATTGGGACTTTAAATGAGACCTGTGGGTGTATGTAATGATGTGGATATGTCACATGAAAGGAAACTGGATGCCAAAGATCCCCAGGAACAGTACATAATAGTACAATTAGAGAACACGATTAGACCATATAATAATAAAGCATTTGTGGTGTAAAAATACAGTCACACAAATTCAACATAAGTTGATCTAATTATATAAATGTAATAATAAAAATGTTTTGATCATTAGGGCATAATTAATGGCAAGCAGTAAAATTCATGACATCAGAAAAAAAAAAAGATTGGGAAGATTGGGAAGGGCGGTATGTAATATAACTGAATGGGTTTGAAAGATAAATAGAGTATCTATGTGAAAGTATATTAGAGGTAAACAGTTGGGATAGGACATGATTATAGATACACCTAGGTGTGCTTATTAGTGTTGAGCGGAATACGCCATATTCGATTTTGCGATATTGCGCGAATATTCGTGATATTTTATCCAAAAAATGTTTTGCTAATGCGAAAATGATTGCGAAATTCTCATAAACGGAGATCATTTCCTGTATTACTAAACTAATATGCACTAAACACTAACTCTACACTAACTCTACTTAAAAGAAAGGAGAATAAGGGGGCAAAAGAAGGGCGGAGAAGATAATCGCGCAATATTCCTATTGCGCGATTATCTTCTCCGCCCTTCTTTTGCATCAGAGCCAATCAGAATAACTCGAATATTCGGCAAAAGGAATATCGCGCAATATGGCTCTGATGCAAAAGGATGCAATATGGCTCTGATGCAAAAGAAGGGCCGAGTAGCTGATGCGATTCTTTTATGTTGCCGAAAATTCGCAATGCAAATTTTCGGCAACATAAAAGAATCGCCTCAGCTACTCGGCCCAGGGTCTCTCTCTAATCATACCAGCAATGCTTTTAGACGTCGATGGAGATCACTAGGATGTGAACTGTTTTAAAAATAAATTTGAAAAAATACGAATATTCGCCATAGCGAATATTCGCCGCAATATTCAAGTTATTCGCGAATACTCGAATATGCAATATTTGTAGCGAATATTCACAATGCGAATATTCGTGAGCAACACTAGTGCTTATCAGGAATATCCTAGTAAAGATGATAACAATAATAGAGGTAAACAGAGATAATAAATAGATATGAATGATAGGGGTGAGTTGAAAGGATGTGTGTAATGGAAGTGGATATGGGTAACCAAGGTGTGAGTGTAGTGAAAATGTGAAGGTGTGTGGATAAATAAATAGATAATGTGTATGAGTGTGTGGGGGAAAAGGGATAAGAAAAAGGATTTTCCCAATGGTTTCACTTTTTATATGGGTCATCATATCAATGAAATTTGACATGTCGTTTAATGTATATGGGGGTTCACAGACTGCCTGTTGTTTATATGAAGTAATACATATGCAAAGATGTGAACATGTCTGTGCTGGATGTTATTGCCATATATAGGATTTGTAGTACATCACTTCCTATTTTTTTGGATATGTGTTACATCACTTCCTGTTAGTTCCCGCCCCGCGGTCTTAGCTTAGTACATGTATAAAAGCCAGCAGTATGGGGGTGCAGTAACATGCCCCTGGTGACGGCTCTCTAAGCCGAAACACATCAGGTTCCGCTTTACAGCACCCTATACTGCTTTTATTTATGTGATCACTTTTAACCTACATATTTTTGTCATTTTTATATGACCTTTTAAATAAAACCTGTCATGGTTTATTTTTGACCTGCATCTGGAGCACTCTGTTTTTTTTTGCTTTTCTGAGCCTGTTGAAATTGTCTTTCCCACTTATCCTGCATCTGAAGGCCCATCGTTTTGGTTCCCGTTGTTCCTGGCATTCATCCCACCTGAGTGATTGAGTCCACATCCCATGGTAAGAGTACCTCATTATTTATACTTGTTGCCTTGGTGATCCCTGCAGACAACTAGATATTCATCAGTCTACGTCAGCGATTGGAAAGATATACACATTTCTGTACAGGGACTACTTCACATATAGGCCCAGATTCACGTAGGACTTACGCCAACGTATCTCGAGATATGCCGTTGTAAGTCCAAATGTGCGCCATTTTATCTCTGCGCCGATTCCCCAAGCTAGATACGTCGGAAAAATAGGCTTAAGCCGCCCGGCGTAACTTGTGGGCGCAAAGTTACACTGGATGCATTCAGCGTAACCATGTTAAATATGCAAATGAGGGAGATACGCCGATTCACAAACGTACTTGCACCCGGCGCATGTTTTAAACAATTTGCGTAAGGGTTACGTCCGGCGTAAAGTTATTCCTCATATAGGAGGCGCAACTCATGCAAAGGTATGGACCAGGGAACAGCCATCGTATTTTACGTTGTTTACGTAGTACCACGTGAATAGGACTGTGCGTAGGTTACGTTCACATCGTAGGCAGTGTTTTGATGTATCTTAGCCAGTTATCTTGACATAACTGTGAGCATGCGCACTGGGATGCGTCCAAGATATGACGCATGCGCAGTTCGTTTTTTGAAGCTCAGCGCATCATTTGCATGGGGTCACACTTCATTTCGATGTTACACGCCCAATTCCACCTACTTTGACTTACGTCGGCTTACGCCGACATCTATACGCTACGCTGGCGCAACGTTGAGAGCATTTGCTTTGTGAATACCATGCTTGCCTCTCAACATTGCGCCGGCATAGCATAAAGAAGATACACTACGCCGGAAGAAAGATGCGCCGAGGTACGTGAATCTGGGCCAATGTGTTTTGTGTATATTTTTTCCCAGCATCACATTGTTTGTGGTTTCTGGTCTTTGCACTGGACTTTTTTATTATTTATTGAGTTACATTCTGTGTATCTATTTTTATGGATCTCACGTCACTATAAGTATTGTGTTCTGACATGTCTAGTAGGGTTGTCCCGATACCGATACTAGTATCGGTATCGGGACTGATACTAGGCATTTGCGCGAGTACTTGTACTCGCGCAAATTACCCCGATGCTTCCTCCAATACTTTTTTTTTTTTTTGACGATCGGGCGGCCCGAGAGCAGGCTTGGAGGAGGCGAGAGCCGGCATGAGAATTTGCTGGTGGGCGGAGAGCGGGGGCGGAGAGCAGGCGTGGAGGAAGTGAGAGGTGTTCGAGAATTTGCTGGTGGACGGAGAGTATGTGGGCGGAGAGCAGGCGTGGAGGAAGCGAGAGGCGGCCGAGAACATGCTGGTGGACGGAGAGCGTGTGGACGGAGAGTATGTGGGCGGAGAGCAGGCGTGGAGGAAGCGAGAGGCGGCCGAGAACATGCTGTTTTTTTCTTTACAGTGACGAGCGGGCTTAGAGGAGGCGGAGAGCGGCCTAGGAACGTGTGGAGAGCAGGCAGAGGGGCGGAGAGCAGAATGAGTCCTCAGGCGAGTAAGTTGAATTGCAAGGAGGGCCTGTAAGGAGCATCCTTCCCACTGATCACCAATGCAGGTGACATCCATCCCACTGATCACCAATGCAGGTGACATCCATCCCACTGATCACCAATGCAGGTGACATCCTTCCCACTGACCACCAATGCAGGTGACATCCTTCCCACTGACCACCAATGCAGGTGACATCCTTCCCACTGACCACCAATGCAGGGGACATCCTTCCCACTGAACACCAATGCAGGGGACATCCTTCCCACTGACCACCAATGCAGGGGACATCCTTCCCACTGATCACCAATGCAGGGGACATCCTTCCCACTGACCACCAATGCAGGGGACATCCTTCCCACTGATCACCAATGCAGGGGACATCCTTCCCACTGACCACCAATGCAGGGGACATCCTTCCCACTGACCACCAATGCAGGGGACATCCTTCCCACTGACCACTAATGCAGGGGACATCCTTCCCACTGACCACCAATGCAGGGGACATCCTTCCCACTGACCACTAATGCAGGGGACATCCTTCCCACTGGCCACCAATGCAGGGGACATCCTTCCCACTGACCACCAATGCAGGGGACATTCTTCCCAATTTTGTTTATTTAAAAGTCTTGCAATCATTAAGCATAAAATCACTATATATACACACAAAATACATAAATATATACATATTTACATAAATGAAAATAAATATAGCAAATCCGCTCTCAAACAAAAAGACTTTACAGAAAAAGCAAAAATCATGTAATCACCGGGAAAATAAATCTTAATACAACACCACTACACCAGACAAACCTGCAAGGTCAAAAAACAAACCCGCACCCATTATGCATGCAGCCCTTCTTCAAAAGGACACTAACCAACAAAAGCTAAGGGAGTGAAAGAGACAGAAAAGGAAAAGAAACCCTCACCCAGAGATAGGCAGGAAACATCCAACACCATGCATCTACCTATTTCTATTTTCTTTATCAGAGTGGGAACTGCCATCAGGATGATTGGGGTAGTCGTTTCTTGACCTTCACCACACTCTCATCACCAGAAACAGCTCTCTTCAAACTACGTGACTCCCCCTCATCCATAGATGATAAGGGAGAAGACAAAGACATCTCGTCACCCGACAACACATTAAAGGTGTTACCAAGGGGAACCCCTCTTGGATCCGACTCAGAGGAAGAGACGACCGGTTTTCTAGCCTCTCTTCTTTTTTTCCTTTCTCCTGATCTTCTCCCACCCCTCCTCATCCGAATCCCCATCAACCGAATGTGAGACATGGGGTATGGACACCCTTCCATTAGCCCCACCCCCATCCAGCACCCCCACATTCCCCTGACCACGCTTGCGCTGCCGAGGGGCAGGGACTGGAGGCTGAGTGGGAAGATCCGCTAAACCTGCCCCCCCAGCAGCCTCCGCCAGTCTGGAGGACCTACGAATAGATGGATTAGGGACAGATTTAGGGACCACAACACAAGGGGGAATAGAAACAGATGCCACAGACACAGAAGGGACAGACTCAGGGACCACATCACTAGGGGGAATAGAAACAGATGCCACAGACACAGAAGGGACAGACTCAGGGACCACATCACTAGGGGGAATAGAAACAGATGTCACAGACACAGAAGGGACAGACTCAGGGACCACATCACTAGAGGGAACAGAAACGGGTGCCACAGACACAGGAGGGACAACAAGAGTTTCAGTGACCTCATCCTCCTTATCCAGCCTCTGCAGCTCAGCCTCCAACCCTGGCAGGTTATGTAATGCCTCTGGGTAAAGACTGTAGGGGTGACAAAGTTTTTGGCACAAGTTGCACCGAATATCAGTACAGTCTTTAGCCAAATGGCCGAGCTCCTGGCACAAAGAACATTTCTTTTGGGTGCAGGTGGAGGCAAAGTGGCCCTTGTCCCCACATTTATTGCACACCTTAGGCTGACCCTGGTAAAAAAATGGTCAGCCTGTCCCTCCCCAGAAAGGCTGAACAGGGCAGATGTTGAACAACATTTCCCTGCACCCCCAATTTTAACGACACTGTCCAGGCCCCTGTCCATATCCCATGCTGATCAAGGACCTTCCGCGTGGAGCGAGGACCTCACCATATCGGCGTAACCACACTATCAAATCAGCCTCTGGGATGGATTCATTACGCACGAGGATAGTCACTGATTTAATGAGAGGCTGCCTGGAAACCACCTTTGGCATCCAACCATTCCACTGCGGAAGGTCCCTGCGCCCCCTAAAACGTTCCCAAAACAAATCCAAACCCTCAGGTTTTACAAAGGATAAATCAAATTCCGAACTTCCAACGGGACAAATCAAAGCAAAGATGTCTGCGACTTTAAATCCCATTTCCAGGATCAACTCTGCCACCCTCCCCCTTACTGGTGGGGTCCCCTCCCCCTCCCACTTCAACTGGACCACGTTTCTTCTTTTGTACCCACCAACCATCCCCCCACTAAACCCCCCCAAATTGTGACCACCAACATTTGCACCTATCCCCCCACCCTCCTTGGTGCGACTCCCCAAAACTGCTGCATAGCTGCCGGTGTTCACAGACCTCCCCGCAGAGGGTCCAGCTGTGCGTTTTGCAGATGAGTCTTTCCTCTGCTGAGCAGGAGGAGAAATGTCATTGTTAACCCCTTCACCACCACCCACCACATCCATTGCTTCATCAATACTATTACTGTTATTATTTCCTGGCACATTCATAGTTCCTGCCGTGTCCACGCTCACAGCGGCGCCCTCACATACTTCACCTCCAGGCAGACTCTTTACCATCGGGACAGGACTGTCAGATAAGCAAGATTGTTGTGATACAGCAACAGGTAGATCAGTGCTGGAAACTTCCATCGCTGCTTCCACTCCACTTGCTGCACTGTGCTGCTCCCCTCCCCCACCTGCATCAATCAACCCAGGTGAGGCTGAAACAGGCTCTTTGGAGCTGGCAGCCATCTTGGTTGTAGAACCACAGGTCCCAGCAGTCACTACAGCCGGGACACCGTCCACTTTAGCCGGGACATCACTCACTACAGCTGGAGGGGCAGACATGTTGGAAGGCAGCTGCACAGTGCACTGGGATTTCTCCACCAGTGCCGGTCTGAGACCCTTCTGCGACTCCACAGCGACTTCCAATACTTCACCAGCAGACCCGTCTGCCCTTAGGGGCGACTCCATCTGCTGGATAAACTGTAGGGTGCCATGTTCACCCTCAACCAGGGCCGCCATCAGGGGGGTACAGGCATTACACCTGTAAGGGGCCCGGGGGTCCCCAGGGGCCCGGATGGGAACCGCCCTAAAAAAAAAAATTTTTTTTTTTTTTTTTTTTTTTTTTTAGGGATCCGAAGGTCACCAAGGGCCCCAGATGGCAAGCCCTTTTTTTATAAAAAAATATATTTTTTTTTAATAAAAAAATATATTTTTTTATAAAAAAAATATTTTTTAATATATTTTTATTTTATTATTTATTAAAGGGCCAATTTGTTTTCTTTTATTTTTTTTAGAGGTCAGGAGGTCCCCAGGGGCCCGGAGGCCACCAGGGCCCCAGATGGCAAGCCCTTTTTTTTCTTTTTTTTTTTTTTAAATATTTTTTTTATAAGAAAATATATTTTTTAATATATTTTTCTTTTATTTTTTATTAAAGGGCCAATTTTTTTCTTTTATTTTTTTTTAGAGGTCCGGAGGTCCACAGGGGCCCAGAGGCCACCAGGGCACTGGATGGCAACCCCCCTTTTTTTTAATTTATTTTCTATAAAAAAATATATTTATTTTTTAATATATTTTTATTTTTTTATTAAAGGGCCATTTTTTTAGGTGTCTAGGGGCCCGTAGGCCACCAAGGGCCCCAGATGGCAACCCCCTCTTTTTTATTTATTTATAAAAAATATATATTTTTTTAATATATTTTTCTTTTATTTTTTATTAAAGGGACAACCAAGATGACAACCCCCCTTTTTTTATAAAAATAAAAACATTTTTTATATATTTTTTTATTTCTTTTATTTTAGGATGACAATCCTCCTTTTTTTATATATTTTTTTTACTTTTTTATATATATTTTTTTTAATATATAGATGTATTTTTATTAAAGGGCTCAGAGGTCCCCAGGGCCCCATGTGTCAAACCCCCTTTTTTTTATAATTGTATTTTTTATTTTTGTTTATATATTTTTTTATATTTTTATTTTTTATTAAAGGGCCCAGAGGTCCCCAGGGCCCTGGAAGGCAACCCCCTTGTTTTTTTATATATATAAATGTTTATTTCTTTTTTATATATATATATATTTTTTTTTAAAGGGCCCAGAGGTTTCTTTTAATTAAAGGGCCCAGAGGCCCGAATGGAAAGCCCCCTTTTTTTGTAATTTCCTTTTATAAAAAAAAAAATTAGGTCCCCGGGGCCCCAGTTGGCAACCACCCTTTTTAAAAAAAATATATATATATATATATATATATATATATATATATATATATATATATATATATATTCTCTTTTTATTAAAGGCCACAGAGGTCCCCAGGGCCCCGGATGGCTACCCCCCTTTTTAATATATATGTTTCTTTATTTCTTCTTTTTGTAAAGGCCCCCCCCCCCCCGCTTCTCAATTTCATGAGGCAGCACCCCCCCCCCCGGTTCTCTTCTCCAGGGGGCCCATGCCTGAAGCTGTGTAAGGGGCCCCAAAATTCCTGATGGCGGCCCTGCCCTCAACCCCCTGGCTGGTTGCCGCTGGCGATTCCCCAGCCTGACATAGGGGGAGAGGTGCAGAGGCAGATGGACCCGGGTTGTCTGTAACCTGCGACTGCTGCTGATCCACAGAGGTCTGGCTGGCAAATCTCCTCTCATTTTTAAATTTTTCTGCAAACGCTCCACTTTTATCTTTTAATTTCTCCAACAGTAAAGATTGTTTCTTTACTTTCTCCTCCATCTCCAGTAGCTCAGGCTTCAAGGCCGAACGGTTTTTACTCCAAGCCTGGAAGTACTTGGTTTTGAAGTTTTTATGTTCAGCTTTCAAACATTTTAGTTTCTCCTCTGCTCTTCCGATCGCCCGAAAATGATCGATGACCTTTTGTCTGTATACATCAACATTCTCACCAGGGCCTGGACCCACAGTCAGATCCTGCACCACCTCCTCTTCCTCACTAGGCCCCGTATCATTAGTGGGATCCGTCCCAGGGCCTCCCCCAGGATCAGGCATTGTTCCTGGGCCAAGCTAGCAGGCAAGGCCCAGGCTTGAAAAATGTTTATTCTCTCAGAGAGCTCCTTGGGTGTGTCCTCCTCCTTCTTCCCACTGATCACCAATGTAAGGGACATTCTTCCCACTGATCACCAATGTAAGGGACATTCTTCCCACTGATCACCAATGTAAGGGACATTCTTCCCACTGATCACCAATGTAAGGGACATTCTTCCCACTGATCACCAATGTATGGAGCATTTTTCATATCATTAGTCTGTATTGTGGTTTGAAAACTGTCACATGACATAAAAAAAGATTATCGGTATTCGGTATTGGCGAGTACATGAAAAAAAGTATCGGTACTTGTACTCGGTCCTAAAAAAGTGGTATCGGGACAACCCTAGTTTCTAGCACTGCACTAATTACCTATAACTGTGTCAGATAGGTCCATCCTTTCATCACAAGCTACTGAAAAGAGGTCAAAATCCACTCCTTTGCATGTCAACTGTCTCTTAATATCTGATGAAATCTCTTCAACTCTCTGTGATACAGTGTTACGAGCCAGGCAAACGGTTGTAAACTCTTGCTTCTTCTCGGGACAGATATTCTCCACCATTTTCATAACGCATTCTTTGATAAAGTCACCCTCAGCAAAAGATTGGCAATTTTTAGCAATTACGTTGCCACCTCATAGCTCGCCCTTGTGGCATGTTCATTTGACTCACGGGCTCTTATGAAAACTGGCTGTTGTGACATTAAAACAACTTCAAGTTGCTTAAACTTTTGACTGCGGTCACGCCCAGTTAGCTTGTGGTATGTGCTATTAAATTCCTTATAACAAGCCGCAGTCTCTTGGCATATCAGACAAATACAGTGATTCTGTATTTCAGTGAAGAAATATTCCACTTTCCACTTGTCCTGGAAGCGGAGGCCCTCACACTCAACTTTCCTTCTCTTATTTACAGTCGCCATTTCAGAAATTGACCAGAAGGGGGAGGGATCATGTGAGCGCAGTGCCAGGAGGTTTTGGTTTAAGTGTTTTCGTCCGATACACTGTCCAACAAGAATTCTCCTACCTTTGTGGATGTATATTCCTTAGCCCCTGACCAATCCTCAAGCGCCTCTCAGGGTAAGGATGAGCTTAGGCGTTTTTAAATAATATTACAGTGTATACTCGAGTATAAGCCGACCCGAATATAAGCCGAGGCACCTTATTTTACCACCAAAAAATGGGAAAACATACTGACTCGAGTATAAGCCTAGGGTGAGAAATGCAGCAGCTATTGTAAGTGGAAAAGAGGGTCAACACTGCCCCTCTGCAAGCTCACTGTGTCCATCTGCATGCCTTAGCCTCACCATCCTCAATTATGTAATGCTGCATTTACTGTGGGGGTTTACAGTACCTAATCTCCCGGGGCATCCTGTGTCTATCTGCAGCCTTACGATCTTCCGGCTGTCCTGTCAAGGTTTCTGTCAGGGTATCAACCCCGCTCACCTGGCGATTCCTCAGCTGCGTGACAGCCCAGCGCCATCGCGATCCCTTGGGCGGTGCGCATGCGCACGTGGTGCGACTGCACGCCCGTCCTTGGGCGCGCGCGCGTGCACGCTCGGGCTCGTCCCGCTCTCGGCCAATCAGTGACCTGAGCGGCCTATTTGAACCAGCCCCTTCCTCCTCTCTGGTTGCTGGTTTGTAAACAGCTTTAGTGTGTTCTGCTAAAACTACTTGCTTGATTCCTGTGATACTTGACCCTTGGCTTCGTTTTTGGACTGCTGCTTGCTTGAACCCTTGACCCTGGCTTGGACCTTCTCCTACCCTTGACCCCCGGCCTGAACTTGGACTATCGCTGCCTCTAGGAACCCCTGACCATGGCTTGCTTTCCGGACCTGTTTCCAGCCCTGCCCTGATCTACAAAGCACCTGATTCCTGTGTTATACCTTGTGCATGGACTATCTTCTGCTGATCTGCTACAGTCTTCCAGCCGGTGACCTGCCTGTACCTGCTCCACGCACCGGTCTATCATCTTCCCGCTGGAACCGGCGCCTCCCGGTGCGTCTGTCCCTCTGTTCCCATTCCAGGGGGCGGATCGCATCAGGTCGCAAAGATAAGCCACCCTCAGCATCTCGGCCTTGGTAAGTGAACTTTCCTGACATTTCTGCCTGCGGTGTGGTAATGAAGGGTACTGGTCTGGGGGAGGAAGGAAGGAATTTATTCTCTATGATCTCCTGCTGTAATATCTAGTCTAGTTGATGGCCATGCAGTGTACCAAAGCCCGCCTCCTCCTAGTCCTTGTCCCCAATGGAACACTGACTTGGTTTCCCAGCAGGGAGTCAGTGTTCAGCCTATCACAAACTACATATCACAGTGCCAGGAGATGGTAGAAAATGATTTCCTTCCTTCCTCCCCCAGACTATTACCCTTCATTACCACAAGGCAGAAACCTTGACAGGACAGCAGGGAGACAACCTGACTCGAGTATAAGCCGAGGGGGGCATTTTCAGCACAAAAAAATTGCTGAAAAACTTGGCTTATACTCGAGTATATACTATAATATCTCTCTTCTTTAGCTTAAAAAAAATCCACCAGCGCCTCTCAGTGTAAGGATGAGATTGGGCGTGTTCACAAGTCAATGTGCCCGAGCCCACAAGGAAGCGGACAGTGTGCCAATCACAGGCACTGAGACATTTCCTGATCTCTGCAGCTGCGAACTGGGAAATGTCTCAGTGCCTGTGATTGGCGCTGCGCACTGTCAGATTCCTAGCAGGCTCTGGCACATTGACTTGTGTTGTGAACATGCCTCAGCAACACGCCCCAGCAACACGCCCCAGCAACATGCCCCAGCAACACGCCCCAGCAACACGCCCCAGCTCATCCTAACCCTAAGCAGCGCTCAAAAATTTGTCAGGCTGAAGAAAAGAGATTATGGGCCAGATTCAGGTAGATGAGAGTATCTTTCCTCTGGAGTAACGCTTCTCATTTACGTTACTCTGAAGACCCTTTCAGCGCAAGTCCTGTAATTCACATAGCAGTTGCGCGTAAACTTGCGCCAGAGTAACGATAATGCGCTGGCGTAACCCGACGCAAGTGGAAGTGGGTGTGATCATATGTAAATGATGGGCGGAGCCCAGCGCAGAGGCTTACGTTCAGCGCATCATCCACGGAGCATGCGCAGTGAGTGCGGCTCCACTCGCCCCCCTTGTGCGCATGCTCACAACTTCCGTCGGCACCACTTCCTGGGAAACGTCAGCGCAATGCGTTCCGCTGGGCGCTTAAAAGCGCTGGCGGAAACGCCATTCCGGCGCAAAAGTATTTCCGCTTCCCCCCACCCCAGGGAAGATACTTTTGTGCTGTGATGGCTGCTCCCGCTACCCCCAGAGAGAGGAGGAACCTGAATTTTAATGCACAGGAGGTCTCAGTGATCATTTCGGCAATGGAGACGGATAATGATTTTCTCCATGGCAAAAAAAGCCGGAAGACCAGCCAGGAGAGGAAGCAGGGCATCCTGGAGTCGATTGCTGCCAGGGTCAATGTCCTGGGGTACTCCACCCGGACTGCTGGGGACATACAAAAAAAAATTAATGACCTGCGGCGCAAGGTGAGGGACAAGGTGGCCTCCATCAGGAGGTATGAGAGGGGCACAGGTGATGGTCCCCCATGTCCTGTCACCCTAACCGCAGAGGAGGAGGTGGTTGCTCGCTGCCTGGAGAGGGAGCAGGTGGAGGGGGTCGCAGGCTATGACTCCGTGGAGGAAGGCACAAGGACAGGTAAGTGTTTTATAATCCCCTATTTGTTGTTTTGCATTTGGGGGGGGGAGGGTACATGTGCCAAGTGTGTGGGACCACCAACATGTGTCTGCTTTGTGTCATCCACAGATGACGGAGCTGGGCCATCATCTGTCAGCGTGCATTCCACCCCATCCCCCCCACGCCATCGTGTGCCCGAGCCACTGGGTGGTGAAGAGGTTGTGGAGGAGGAGAGTGGCCACACCACACCTGACGAGGTGGTTGTGGAGGATCCTGCTGTGGCAGAGCAGGACTTTTCATTAGTGTTGTCTGTCTCCTCCCCTTCTCCTGGGCCGTCTGTCGTCCCCTCCCCCATCCTTGGAAGCCCCTCAAGGGCCACTCCTTCCACTCGAGGACAACCATCTTCTGGCCCCAGGAAGGCGACCCAGAAGACCAGGGGGGTGTCTGATGGTGTACAGGACCAGTTGGCGAGGGATCACCCCAGGCAGACGGAACAGATGAGGGCCATAGCGGTGCACTTGGAGAAAGTGTCTGACAGCCTGGGCTCCATTGCCAACCTCAGCAACGCAGTGCAGGATGTAAGCTGCAACTGCGCTGCAGTGGTCACCACTTTGGGGGAGGTGCAGGGGGATATTCGGCACCTTACTGCAGCCGTCCAGGCCAACAGTGCTGCCATCCGGGACCAGGGGAGGCTGAGTCGGCGGGCCCAGCACTACCAGGTCACCCGTCAGCTCCGGATGCAGGCCCAGACCAACTCCTACCTTGGACGGATAGCCAGGGCCTTGGAGGGCACGCAGGCCACACCTGCCAGGAGTGGCCCACCTGGGGATCAGCCACCTCCAGATGCCCCCCCACCCCCACCCACTCCATCCAGGCAGCTGCGGAGTCAGAGAGGGGCCCCCAGAAGAAGCCCCCGGCATCCCCGATGAGGCCTTTTTTTTTTTTTTTGTTTTATATTTTTGTTTTGGACATACTCAGGTCATGAGTTTATTTTTTCTTTTTCTCAGGTTATGAGATTTTGTTTCTTTTAATTATCAGGATATGATATTATTAATTTATTTTTGTACTGCACACGGTCAGGAGTGCAGGGGACAGTGTGAATGGTGTGTGAATGTGAGGGGGTGGCACTCCTGAAAGTAAGGGGTGTCACCCTCGGCCGTGGTGGTGAAGTGAACCCCACGGCTGAATGAATGACGTGTGAAAGGTGTGTGAATGGACAGTGACATCATTGGGGCCTTGACGCGGCGTTACTGCTCCCAACTCCTACATGCTGGACTTGGGCTAATCCAATGCGATGTGCATGTGGTGTGTGTGATCCTGTGGTGTACACGCGTGCACTGTCTGTGTGATTAATGTTTTGGTTTAGTGTCCAAAGATGCCTACGGCGAGGACCCTCCTGACTGCTCTTCCATCAGCAGACTGGGTGTCCTCTGGCAGGTGGGGACTGTGTGGGTCGGGGGTCAGGTCATCACGTATGTCAATATGCAGGCCTTTTTTCATAGCAAAGTTATGTAGTATGCAACATGCACCGATGATCTGACACACGAAGGTAGGGGAATACAATAGGGTCCCCCCAGACTTATCCAGGCATCGGAAACGGGACTTCAGGAGCCCAAATGTTTGCTCCACCACTGCACGGGTTTTGATGTGGGCTTCATTGTATTTTCTCTCTCCTCTGGTTTGGGGGTTCTGGAAAGGAGTCATGAGATGGGGTCCCAGTGCATATGCAGAGTCACCTGGAAGGTAAAAGACAGGAGAATGTTAGTCATGCATGTGCGATTTCTGTTGTGCATCACGGGAGGGGATAGTCATGCCTGACTCCCATGTCACTCACCAACCAGCCAGCTGTCCCCATACATGTTCTGGTTAAATTCTGCTGGGATGGGGCTCTGACGGTATATGAAGCTGTCATGGCTGGACCCGGGGTGTTTGGCACGGACGTGCCATATGAGGCGTTGGGCATCAGCTATCACCTGTACGTTGATGGAGTGCCAATGCTTCCGATTGCGGTATATGTGCTCTGTGGCACTGGGGGGCTGGAGTGCCACATGTGTGCAATCAATGGCCCCCACGGTGCGTGGGAATCTGGCAATGCTGTAGAAATCTGTCATTGCCTTCAGCCGCAGCTCCTCAGTGGTGGGTCTGATGAACTGGTTGGACATGCGTCTGAGGATTGCGGGGACAACCTGGTGCACACATCTGCTCATGGAGGACTGTGACATCCCAGCCACCACTCCACTTGTACGCTGGAATGATCCACTTGCAAGGAAATGGTGTATTGCCAGGACCTTCACCAGTGGCTGCACTGCTTGTGAGCGGTGTGTCTTGCTGGTGATGTCATCCTGCAGGGTTGTGGTTAGTTCAAGGATTGCATCTGGGCTGAATCTGAAGAGGCGATGCACCTCCTCATCCCCCATGCCAAAGAGGCTCATGCGCGTGCGGTATATCCTCTCACGTGGCCGCCTTCTTGGTTCCAGGGGACCCATCAGTAGTTCTAGGACCACAATTGCCCCTGGCATGTTGGCACACAGAGGTGTTGTCCTTGCAAGTGTTGTTGTTCAGCAAGCTCCTATCGTCGGTAACGCTGCTGTAGCTGCTCTCCTGCTGACCTGTGACCGTCTGGAGTAAAGATAAAGCAGCCTTTTGTAGAAATAACTTTGCGCCGGACGGACGAGATACGCGCGGCGCATGTAGCCAGCGTATGGTGCTAATCCGTTCGTGAATTGGGAAATCTCCCTCATTTGCATATTTGCAGGGGAAATCAGTGGGCGCGACTGATGCGCCCAGCGAAAATAAACGCTGACGATACTCTGGCGTCGGAACGTTCCGCCGGTCGCAAATGACCCGTTATTGGGCGCATCTAGTTTGGTGGGTACGGGCACATAGAAACGACGGCGCATCATCACAGTTACGCGGCGCATATCCAAATACTCCAGCGCAAGTGTTCGTGAATCTGGCCCTATATGTATATATAGTTACTAAAAACATAACACGCCCAAGCTTGGGGGCCACAGAAGGATATATATGCAAATTGCAAGTGGGGCAACATCAAACCGGAATGAGGGATGCAATTGGCCCGCAGGCCAGACTTTGGACATGCCTGGTTTACATATTTTTATTGGATGTGTTTTAGAGCCTTTTTTGTTTATAGCGTAAAAAAAAATGATCAAATTGATCAAATACCACCAAAAGAAAGTTCTATTTGTGGGAGAAAAACTACTTAAATTGTATTTATGTACAGCGTCACATGACCTCGCAATTGTCAGTTAAAGTAAAGCAGTGCCGTATTGCAAAACAATGGCCTGGTCAGGAAGGGGGTAAATCTTTTGGAGCTGAAAAGTTAAAAAAAAATGTATGCACAAGTTGCATGTAGACTTCAGTCTTATATACCTTCCCTGACTCATGTAGATAAGGTTGGGTTTGTCCTGGGGAGAGAGGTCAGGGACAACACCCCCCAAACAATCACTCACATTGACTATGTTAGTAAAAAAAACATTTCCCTTGTGTCTTCTCACAATTGATGTGGAGAAGGTTTTTGACCGCGTCTTGTGTGATTTTATCTCAGCCTCCCTTACACAGATTGGAAGATTATCGGGCTTGTTAATTATAATGATGTCTTTTTATGAATCGCACCTCGTCTATAGTTAGGATTAATGGCATCCTCTCCGATTCCATTCATATACAAAATGGCACTCGCCAAGGGTGCCCACTCTCACCCTTACTTATAGGGCTTACAATAGGGCAATGTGAGATTAACCACTTGCTGCCCAGCGGCAAGTGGTTCATTGCCCATTGATGGCCACTGAACAGGCTGAGCAGCTGGGCACTAAACAGGCTGCATTGATGGGCACTGAACAGGCTGAGCTGATGGGCTCTGAACAGGCTGAATTTATGGGCAATGAATAGGCTGCATTGATGGGCACTGAACAGGCTGCATTGATGGGCACTGAACAGGCCGCATTGGTGGGCACTAATAAGGCAGAGCTGATGGGCACTAATAAGGTGAGCTGGTAGGCACTGAACAGGCTGCATTGGACACTGGTGAGGCTGCATTGATGGGCACTGGTGAGGCTTTACTGATGGACACTGAAAGGGCTACAGTGATGAGTATAATACTCTCTTGAAATGTGCTTTAAAATATATGGTTTTCCCTTTATGAACAGGAAAATAATGGCGTTATGTGGTTGGGCCGGTATAATAATGCTATGGGGCTGGTATTAAAATGATTTCATGAAACAACCTATATATCGTACAATCATTCCATAATCACACCACATACACTGCATATATAATTTGAGGAAAATATGCTTATAAAATATTTTACTATTTGCCAACTAAAAAAATAAATGTCCCCGGATTTTATTTTATATATCTGCTCACCTTAATCTAAGCTAGGCGATCTTTATAACCTAAACTATAAAAAACAGCAAAAAATTTCGTATTATATTGTTCCGTTTCGTATCGTTCCGTAGGTTCGTACCGATTCGTAATTTCGTAAGACGCCCGTTTTCCTGTCTGTTCCTGTTCGTATTTCGTACGACGCGATTTTTTCGTATTCCGATCGTTTCGTATTTTGGTTACCGTTTTATTTTCGTACATGCGGGATGATTCGTTATTCTGTTTAATTTATTGTTGTTTCTTGTTAGACAATAATTTTTGTGAATTTTCGTCATTTTGTACTTTCGTAAATATATCGCGGGATTCGCGGCACTTTCAACACGCGGCTCATCCATACTAACTATTGTTAAGCCCCATACACGCGGTCAGACTTTTTTGCCAACAAACATAAAAACTAACAAAACCATTTTTGGGTTCAAAAGTCTGGCCAACTGATCTCCCTTCAGACGAAAATCCACAGAAAAGTTTTTTGGCTTTACTGTACTAACTCACTCTACTCAGCACAAAAGAGAAGCTGCTTCACTAACTACACTCACTCACTGCCCGTTCAAAAAAACAAATAAAGTGCACAAATTTACAAACAGACCAAAAAAGTACGGATTTACAAAACACACAAATGAAAATATTCGCATTCGACTGAAAATATGAACAGAAAAAGGATTTAAAATACAGAATGCAAATCATTTGTTATAGATGTCATTTTTGTTCTTTTGCCGTTTCCGTTTTGTCGTATTTTCGTAAGATTGTCGTATCGTTTGTTCGTATTTGCGCTTTCATTTTTTCGTACACATTATTCCGTGGGTACGAAAATGAACAAATTCGTACGAAAATATATAACGGGAATGCACATATCTACTCTTTTATCATTTGTAAACTTAACCACTTCAGACCCGGACCAAAATGCTGCTAAAGGACCTGCTCCCTTTTTTGCGATTCGGCACTGTGTCGCTTTAACCACTAGCCGACCAGCCGCCATCGTTCTACGGCGGCAGGTCGGCTTTCCTGGGCGAGAGCCCGTCATACTACGTCGGCTCTTCTGCGACCACTAGGGGGCGGGCGCGCACCCCCCGCACGCCCCCGAGTCCCACGCGCGTACCCAGCGGGCGCGATCGCTGCCGGGCACGCGCGCTCGTTCATTACAGAGCGGGGAACGGGAGGTATGTGTGTAAACACATACCTCTCGTTCCTGTCAGCGGGGGAAGCGCTGATCTCCTGTTCATACAATGTATGAACAGAAGATCAGTGATTTCCCCTAGTGAGGCCACCCCCCCCATACAGTTAGAACACACCCAGGAACACACTTAACCCCGCCACCTAGTGTTAACCCCTTCACTGCCAATGGCATTTTTATAGTAATAGAATGCATTTTTATAGCACCGATCGCTAAAAAAATGCCAATGGTCCCAAAAATGTGTCAAAGGTGTCCGAAGTGTCCACCATAAGGTCGCAGTACTGAAAAAAAAACGCTGATCGCCGCCATTACTAGTAAAAAAATAAAAATAATAAAAATGCCATAAAACGACCCCCTATTTTGTAAACGCTATAACTTTTGCGCAAACCAATCAATAAATGCTTATTGTGATTTTTTTTTACAAAAATATGTAGAAGAATACGTATCGCCCTAAACTGAGGAAACAAACTTTTTTATATATATTTTTGGGGAATATTTATGACAGAAAAAAGTAAAAAATATTGCATTTTTTTCAAAATAGTCGCTCTATTTTTGTTTATAGCGCAAAAAAAAAAAAAAAAAAAACGCAGAGATGATCAAATACCACCAAAAGAAAGCTCTATTTGTGGGAAAAAAAGGACGCCAATTTTGTTTGGGAGTCGCATGACCGCGCAATTGTCAGTTAAAGCGACGCAGTGCCGAATCACAAAAAGTGCTCTGGTCTTTGGGCAGCAATATGGTCCGGGGGCTAAAGTGGTTAACTGACAATTGCGCGGTCGTGCGACGTGGCTTCCAAACAAAATTGGTGTCCTTTTTTCCCCACAAATAGAGCTTTATGGCGGACACTTCAGACAATTTTGATACATTTTTGGGACAATTGTCATTTTCACAGCAAAAAATGCATTTAAATTGCATTGTTTATTGTGAAAATGACATTTGCAGTTTGGGAGTTAACCACAGGGGGTGCTGTAGGGGTTATGTGTGACCTAATGTGTGTTTACAACTGTAGGGGGTGTGGCTGTAGGTGTGACGTTATCGATCGTGTCCTCCCTATAAAAGGGATGATGCAGCCGCCACAGTGAAGGACGGGGAAGCCGTGTTTACACACACCTCTCCCCGTTCTTCAGCTCCTGGGACGATCGCCGCACTCCAGTTATAGTTGCCATTAAAAATCCCCACTACAGTTCTCAGATCAGCAGATGACTTTGATCAAGAGCATCTAAGTTGGCTGAACAGAACTCCCCCCAGCATTGCCACTCATCCCATTCCTCCCCACTAAGGAGTAAAAGAGGGAATAATAATAAAGAATACATGGAAGGGAGGGAAAAAAAGGGTGAGGAAGAAAGAAAAATAGAGGGATGGGTGAAAAAAAGAATAGGATATAGAGAGATACAAGGGAAAGAAAAAAGAACAAAGAGAAAGAGGGGTACATTCTAAAATGGACCATATGAGGTTTTAATACTGTACGAGTAGAGGGGACTCAGGGAGCGCTACGCTACAAAAATAATTTTACTGTTAGGTGTCCCCACCAGTGTTGAGCGGAATATGCCATATTCGATTTCGCGATATTTCACGAATATATAGAAGAATATTCGCTAATATTGAATATTCGTGATATTTTATCAAAAAAAAAAATGTTGCGAAATTTCGCTAATGCGAATGCGAATTGATTGCAAAATTCTCGTCCGCGCATGCGCATGCGCGCGAACAGCACGCGAAAACGGAGATCATTTCCTGGATTACTAAACTAATATGCACTAAACAGTAGGGATGCACCGAAATGGAAATTTCAGAACCGAAACAAAACCGAAATTAAAAATAAATTCAGTCCGAAACCGAAACCGAAAATGTATTTTCTTTTATTTTCCCCCTATTTCAATTTTTTTTCAAATTGTATGTATTACATGAGACATTTTAATCAGCTTCATTGATTTAAAATAACAAAAATAGAAAAGCTCCAAGTCAATATAATAAAATCCAAACTTTTATTTAAAAATTGGATACAAATATAATATAATATATTTACATAGTACATCAGGGCATGGGGCACATAGCACATCAGGGCACATAGTACATCAGGGCATGGGGCACATCAGGGCACATAGCACATCATGGCATGGGGCACATCAGGGCACATAGCACATCAGGGCATGGGGCACATCAGGGCATGGGGCACATAGCACACCATGGCATGGGGCACATCAGGGCACATAGCACATCAGGGCATGGGGAACATAGCACACCATGGCATGGGGCACATCAGGGCACATAGCACATCAGGGCATGGGGCACATAGCACATCAGGGCACATAGCACATCAAGGCATTGGGGAAATCAGGGCAGGGCACACAGGACATGGGTAGGGTGACCACATTTCCAAACTGCCATTCAGGGACACCCCCCTGCTGCCAGTGTGCCCATCAATTGTCGCAACTGTGCCCCATCAGATGCTGCCAGTTTGCCCATCAATTGCCGCTACTGTGCCCATCAGATGCTGCCAGTGTGCCCATCAATTGTCGCAACTGTGCCCCATCAGATGCTGCCAGTTTGCCCATCAATTGCCACTACTGTGCCCCATCAAATGCCAGTGTGCCCATCAATTGCTGCCTGCCAGTGTCAATGCATTGCTTCTATTGTTCACCTGATAATATGCTGTTCCATTTGTTTTGCTTACCTTTTATTATGAAGTCTGACTCTCTGTCTGGTGACTCTGGTCTGGTAGGGCAGGGGCAGTCTTCAGCCAGCGCCGGTCTTCTCTCCTGGTTTAGACAGGACAGGAGGCAGTCGGGCTGCTCGGGCGGGAGAAGAAGGTGCCTGCCTGGACTGGAGGAGGTCAGAGAATGTCGCGGCCCGGGCTGATGTGACGGATCGGGAGGTAGGGAACACCTGAGCCGAGCTGTGGAGGTCACTGAGCAGTGGGGTGGAGCGGTGGAGGAGGTCCAGTAATCAGTCTAACCTGCCGTGAGTGCGATGCTGCTGGCTGCTCTCACTGCTGCTTCTGCTGCGGCCAGAGGAGAAGGAGGAGGAGGAGGTTGGTGGGTGGAGTAGAGTCAGAGTCTCAGAGAGCTCAGGCGGCTGTAAACATAGGAGGACCCGGAGGGAAGTGTCGTGGACGCAGCGCAGCAACAGGAAGTGAGCCGTACAAACGGCAACTAAGTCCGGCTCTGGAGGTGGGTCATTATCGGCCATGTTTTATGTTGTTTCGGCATGTCCCCATAATCGCGATTTTCGGCCGATATATCGGTGCACCCCTACTAAACAGCGAATATTCGCATTGCGAATATTCGGCAACATAAAAGGATCGCCTCAGCTACTCGGCCCAGGGTCTCTAATCATACCAGCAATGCTTTTAGACGTCGATGGAGATCACTAGGATGTGATCTGTATTAAAAACAAATTTGAAAAAATCCGAATATTCGCAATTGCGAATATTCACCGCGATATTCGATTTATTCGCGAATACTCGAATATGCAATATTCGTAACGAATATTGGCAATGCGAATATTCGTGAGCAACACTAGTCCCCATGACTTGGGACATTTTATTAAGGGGTCACGGCACTAGTAAGGTTGAGAACCACTGAAATAGAGGAAGAGTTGTCCTCTTCTCCTCTTACATCTCCACCGTGGACGCTGCCTTCTTTACGATCATGAACAGCTTTATATCTCTGAGTGTCTCATTAGCTCTTATGCTGCGTACACACGATCGGAAATTCCAACAAGAAAAGGCCGATGTGAGCTTGTTGCCAGAAAATCCGAGTGTGTGGGTTCCATAGGACATTTGCTGTTGGAATTTCCGACAACAAATTTTTGAGAGCAGGTTCTAAAATTTTCCGACAACAAAACTTTTTTGACCGCGTCTACACAATTCCGATGCACAAAAGTCCACGCATGCTCGGAAACAAACAGAAGAGCTGCACTGGCTATTGAACTTTGTTTTTCTCGGCTCGTCGTACATCTTGTACGTCACACGTTCTTGACGTTCGCAATTTCCAACAATATTTGTGTGACCGTGTGTATGCAAGACAAGTTTGAGCCAACATCCTTTGGAAAAAAATCCATGATTTTGTTGTCAGAATGTCCAATCGTCTGTACGCAGCATTAGAGTTTGGGACCATTTACTTCTAATCTTTCCGCTGTCCTCTTATGTGAGGGTTGAATTCTATTTGATAGACTTTTGATACGTGCACCAGATTGGTATTGTTATATGAGAGGCAGGAGGAGGTCACATTCTGCCCCCTAAATTATTAGATTTTTTTGTAGTGATTCTTTCACTTTGGTAATTTCTTTGTAATTATTGCTATATTCTAATAAAAAAATATATTGTTAAAAAAAGAAGAAGAATATTTGGTGGGGTCTCACCTTGTTAGATCTGTCCATACATCCTCCAATCAGATTGTTCTTTCCCAACAATGAAGAGATCTGAAAATATTCCTAGAAAGATGAAGAGTCCGATCACAGAAGATTCTGGAAGAGAAAAACTGTCAGAATCCAACTCCTTCTTATCCTATGAAGACCAGAAGTGAGGGAAGATGTTTTCTGCCTCAGAGGTGGGAGGGGGAGGGGATTTCCAGTAATATAACTCACCTCCACCTGTATAAATTGTTCAGAGGTCATTCATCTCTAATACATCACAGGCACTGGGTGTGTCCACATTCCTCATCCTGTGAAAAGAGAGGAACACGTCTCACCCAAAGTCTTGTCATTTATTATTATACAATTTTCTTATTCTACTTCCTTTACATTGACCTTCAACTATGTCATGCAAGGGCCGGTGTGATTGCATCCAAACTGAAAGTGTTTAGGTTTGTCCTCATATTATAAGGTTTTGGTAAATCTAAAGGAACATTGGATAATGTACGGCCAACCTAAGCGGTCTATTTATAAAAAAAAGATCTGCAGAGTAGGGATGGGCCGGATGTTGGAATCAAATGTAACTTCTACTCAAACATCATAGAACAAATAAACATATGGGGCGTTCACGGCAAATTTGACCACCATGGAGTGCCCCCCATAATGCAGTGTGAGATCGCAGTGCTTTGATGGCTGCTGATTGACCAAAGCATTCACCTGACCTGCATGCTTTGGCCAATCACAGCGTGATGTACTGTCAGAGCCATGATTGGTCAATCATGGCTCAGTCCACGCCCCACACTATTTAAGGCTGCTGCTTTCATGGCACCTGTATGTAGTGTGTTAATGTGGAAACTGGAGAGAGATTAGGCAGGTTAGTTAGTGGATAGAGGGTTAGAGGCAGTGCTATCTATCTATCTATCTATCTATCTATCTATTTCTCAGGGGAAACTTGGTGGAACTCAGTTCCACCACCTCTGGCTCAGACCCATGGGGGGACCTGCTCACCACAGTCCAGTCCAAAGTCTGGTTTCTGTGTTTACAAGTGACAGCTCGGCATTCTGTGTGTAACCCTCCAACTGTTTGTGATATTTGACTGACCACACCCATTATTTGATGTGATTTGGGTGTGTATGGTTGGAGGGTCCTGGTTGAGTTCCAGCACCTATTGTTTGAGAAAAAAAGCTATATATATACACATACAAATACAGTATATAATACAATGCAGGCAGTGTTGTACAGTATGTGATACAGTGTAGTCGGTGTACAGTTTATAAGTGCAATCAGTGTACAGTATATAATACACTTCAGGTGGTATACAGTATATAATACAGCTCAGTTGTGTACAGTATATAATACATTGCAGGCAGTGTACAGTATATAATACAGTGCAGGCAATGTACAGTATATAATACAGTGCAGTTGGTGTTGTACAGTATATAATACAGTCAGTGTACAGTATATAGTATAGGCAGTGTACAGTATATAATACAGTGTGTAGAGTATATAATTGCAGGCAGTGTACAGAATATAATACAGTGTGTACAGTATATAATTGCAGGCGGTGTACAGTATATAGTATAGGTGGTGTACAGTGTATAATACAGTGTGTAGAGTAAATAATACATTGTGTACAGCAGGGCTCAAAATTTCAGGTCCTGAGCTACTCGCCAGGCCTTAAGAGTTACTCACCACCAGTTGCCCCACCCCTTATCCCGTCCCTAAACGCCCTTGTAAATTATCATATTTTATCCAGCTCATACACAGGTATACTATGATTGCAAATGCCCCCCTCTCAATGCTCTCAATAATGCCCACCCAGCTCTCTCACAAATCCCCCCCATCTCTCTCACAAATCACCCCCACCCCAGCTCTCTCACAAATCACCCCCACCCCAGCTCCCTCACAAATCACCCCCACCCCAGCTCTCTCACAAATCCCCCCATCTCACTCACAAATGCCTCCCAGTTTTCTCACCAATGCCCCCTCCCAATAATGCCCATCCAGCTCTCTTGCTATTCCCCCCTGCTCTCTCACAAATCCACCCCACCCCAGCTCTTTCACAAACCCCCCCACCCCAGCTCTCTCACAAATCCCCCCCACCCCAGCTCTTTCACAAATCCCCCCCACCCCAGCTCTTTCACAAATCCCCCCAGCAGCTCTGTGACCTCTTGGAAATATAGGATGCAGCCGGCACCGTGCTGTTTAGTTTATTCAGCTTCAGCACAGTGCCGTTGACAGAGCTCCAACTGTCGGGACTGTAGCACAGAGGTGAGGAGAAGTTTCACTGCACGTCACTCGGCCCCATGCTACAGTGCCGCCAGTCAGAGAAAGAAGTTGCCCTGGACTGGAATAAAATCAATACGGGCGGTTGCGGTGCAGAGGCACCCACCAGCAAATGTGGAGCATATGCCCTGGGTGCCTGGCGCTCCCAATAAAGCTGTCTCTCAAAACTATTTCATGATGGGGCTGCAGGATTTCTTACCAGAGGAGCCGCTGAGACCGAGGCAAAAAACGTAAGCAGGAGCGGTATGCGGCGGGCGGAGCTGGCCGAAAATCATGCGATTGGAGTTTGCATTGAGGAGGGGGGAGAGCAGAGATTGCCAGAAAGCCAGGACGGTTGGGGGTTATCCCCTCAGCATCCACCGGGCGCCTCTTCTCCTCCCTCAGTATCATGCTGTCTGCTTCTGCCTTCTCCACTCACCCTACCTAAATATCCACTCACCAAATGCTAGCAGGCGAGTGGAATTTTTGAGGGCTGGTGTACAGTACTTCAGGCGGTGGACAGTACATAATACAGTGCAGTCGGTGTACAGTAGGCTGCGTTTGATGGCATGACACAGTGGCAACAATTGATGGCACAGTGGCTGGGTTTGATGGCATGGCACAGTGGCAACAATTGATGGCACAGTGGCTGCATTTGGCATGGCACAGTGACAACAATTGATGGCACAGTGGCTGAGTTTGATGGCATGGCACAGTGGCTGAGTTTGATGGCATGGCACAGTGGCAACAATTGATGGCACAGTGGCTGCATTTGGCATGGCACAGTGACAACAATTGATTGGCACAGTGGCGACAATTGATGGCACAGTGAGGCTGCAATTGATGGGCACAGGGAGGCTGCAATTAATGGGCACAGTGAGGCTGCAATTTTTTTTTTTGTTTGTTTGTGCCCCCCAAAAATTTTAAGCACCAGCCGCCACTGATGATAAATGATGTTCCTTAACCTTCTGGTAGCAACCAAGGTTTGTCTCCCCTTCAGAAAACCCATCTGATTTCTTTGTATTGGAAGAGGGGTGATGTTTGTCACGCATTTTGCTAATACTTTAGCATAGATGTTTAAGAGCGATATTGGCCTGAAATTGGTGTGGTGGGGTCTTTCCCAGGTTTAGGAAGTGTAACTATATAGGCTTTCAGGATCTCCGGGGAGTGAAGATGTGGTAAGAGAGCTCTCAAGGTCAGAATGGAAGAACACGTACTGTAAGAAAGATTTGACAAACACCACCTATCCATTCATTTTAGGGCCGTCAGGACACCCACTAACACACAGCTCCTTTCTCTATCTGCAGTGTCCCGACTCTCCTGTAGTCCAAGAGAGGGGGTGAGCATGACACTCCACACCAGGGAGAAAGCCTTGCATTACTGTGTGGAGTTACAGACAGAAGAACAGGAAGTGAGGATTTCTCAGAAGAAATAAGGACATTTAAAAGCAAAATGGAAGGATGAGGAAAGTGAAGGAGGACTGCACTAAGGTAAAGGAAGATATTTAGGGGAAAAAGAATATGTTTACAACCCCTTTAACCACTTAAGCCCCAGGCCATTTTTCTGGCCAAAGACCAGGCCACTTTTTATGATTCGACACTGTGTCGCTTTAACTGACAATTGCGCGGTCGTGCGACGTGGCTCCCAAAACAAAATGTATGTCCTTTTTTCCCCCACAAATAGAGCTTTATTTTGGTGGTATTTGATCACATCTGCAGTTTTTATTTTTTGCGCTACAGTAGGTGACCGCGATTTTGTATCAATCTCGCTCCCTTTCTCGCAAATCTTTATTACAGTAGGTGTTCTTCCATTCTGACCTTGAGAGCTCTCTTACCACATCTTCACTCCCCAGAGATCCTGACCACCTACGAGCCCCATCGTGACAGCCAGCGCCGAGATGGCTCACCGCGATGGGAAAAAGCCGTCATAGAAGCGACGGGGATACAACTTGGATTCCCACCAATTCTAGCTGCGACGTTTGGTATGAATCATGAGGGGGAACACCACACCAAATTTTAAATAAAAAAACGGCATGGGTTCCCCCCCAGGGGCATACCAGGCCTAGGTCTGGTATGGATTGTAAGGAGAATCCCCTACGCTCTCAAAACAGTGTGGGGGTTCCCCCACAATCCATATCAGACCTATATCAAAAGCACGCCTGGTCAGAAAAGGAGTGGGGTCGAGCGTCGGCCCCCCTCATGAGCCGTACCAGGCCACATGCCCTCAACATGGTGGGAGTTGGGTGCTCTGGGGCACGGGGGTGCCCTGCGCCCCCCCCACCCCAAAGCACCCTGTCCCCATGTTGATAAGGACAGGGCCTCTTCCCGACAACCCTGGCCGTTGGTTGTCAGGGTCAAAGACAGCTACCAACACTCCACAGTCAGGCAACTGAACCCCAATAACGAGATACACAGCTCTGTTTGAGGTTTCACACAAATAGACCCTTTATTGAGAAAATCAGGCTCTTATATACAGTTAGTAACCAAAATTAACAATGATCCAACTTCACCCACAACATTACACAAGGATCCCCAATACACATCTTTTTGGTAGACTTCATGACTCAGGCTCCTGATAAAATTTACATGAGCTAATTAACTACAGCTGATGTCTCAGACACCGGACCTTTAGACTGTCTGTTAACTTGCAATACACATTTATCACAGGACTCTTTCACACAATACAGTGTCAATTAGCACACGCCACAATGACAGATGCTTAGAAGCCAGTCTGGATTCAATACACATTTATCATCAATAGACCTTCACACAATACAGGGTCAATTAGCTCAATATACAATAGAATGTAATCACAGCAAGCTTTATCGTACACTACAGCCAACAAACAATATATACAATTAAATATGACTAGCCCAGATCATAGTGGGGTTCTCATTCATCCTGTGCCCCTATTCGAGACACAGGGTGATCTACACATAATAGGCATCAGGGAGCTTCTGGGGCCCACGGGCCATTCCGTTACAGTTGGATCTTATACAGAGAAAACTATGTGTCCACTAACAATCACAGAGTATTTTAGATCAAGTCTATATCCTTGTTTCCTAATATGGTGTCATTTACCTTCAGGTATTAAAATAGTTGTAAAGTCTCATGGTTTGCATTCTATGCATTAAGGTGAAAACCCTTCTGTGCTGCAGACACTGCGCCCCCCCCCCCCCCAATTTTCTTACCTGAACTTGTTCCAGCGATCAGCACAAGCCCAGCAGCTCCAGCCACTGTCTCAGGTCCTCATTGGATAGATTTATAGCAGCAGGAGCCATTGGTTTCCACTGCTGTCAATCAAATCCAGTAACTCGGGGGGCAGGGCCAAGTCCTGCTGTCTGTGTCAATAGACTGATGTAATGCTCAGGGGAGGGGGATAAGTAGACATATAATGCTGTGCTGGGAAGGTTGGTGAAACCTAATGCTATGCTGGGGGATGGGTGACACCTAATGCTGCAGATGGGAATGGGTGAAACGCAAGCCTGGATTGGCCATAGGGCAAACTGGGCACTTGCCTGGTGTGCCAGGGCCACCAGGCTGAAAGTCCTTGAGGGGCCCAAGGCAGCTGGGCTTCTCTTTGAGCCCCGCACCACTCACCCAGCCTCTCAATGGCCACCCGGCTGCCAGTTAAGCTCAGTCATCGGCACCGGGGGTACAGAAACATGAAGGGGAGGAGCTAGATTAGACAACTTTCGGCCTCTCCGTGGTCACACAACCACCCATATAGGTCATCTGTCGGAGGCATGACTGCGAAGGGGGGAGGAGCTAGAGCAGACACCTGCCACAGACACCTTGGAGCCGGATGATAGAAACCATGAGTTCAGCTGCCCTGTAACCTGGATAGGAGGAGCAGTGGGGATGGCTGCATATAAAACAATTATTCTCTCCATCTTCCTCCTGCAGTCTTGGAATGCCTGTGAGAGGTAAAGGAGAAGCCAACATTCCAAGACCGCAGGAGGAAAATGCAGAGAATGATTGTTCTATATGCAGCCACCCCCCACTGCTCCTCCTATCCTGATTCTTTCTGCTACCCCTTCTGGGCTCTCTACCTCACCCCACCCCACCCATACTCATTGCCCACTTGTGCTCTCCACCTCCCACCATTCTCTCTGCCACCCCTGTGCTTTCCGCCTCCCCTGTGCTCTCTGCCACCCCCTGTGCTCTCTGCCACCCCATGCTCCCCGCTGCCCCCCTGTGCTCTCCACCACCCCCCATGCTTTCCGCAGCCCTCCTGTGCTCTCCTCTTCCTCCCTGTGTTCTTTGCCTCTCCCCTGTGCTCTCACCCCATGTTCTCAAGGTTCTTCCCTGTGCCCTCCAGCCCCCATGCTTTTTCCTGGTCCCCCTCCCCTCCCCCACACCTCTGCCAGGTTCGCCCTCTCCTCTCTTGAGGACATAGGTGTTCGCAGCCTATTGCATTAGAGTGTGCACCACAAAGATCAAACACATAGTGCCGATCACTCACGATGAAAGGGAAGGGGCCGGTAAGTTACATATTTACCAGCCCCTTCCATATTAAACAGCCCTGCAGCAACAGCTGGTGGGAGAGGAGAGTAGAGAAGCCGGAAGTGCTGCGGGGGGAAGGAGGGGGCAACCAAGGCAGTAGGGGGAATCTGTGCTGCACAGGGTGATTAGGGTGTGCCTGGGCACACCTGGCACACCCTGTGCACACACCTATGCTTGGGGATCTGTCAGGGTGTCAGATTATAGCAGGAGGCCCCAGCATCAGGTTGTGTTGAAAACTTTATGTTAAGCACATGTTGAGGGCATGTGACCTGGTATGGTTCAGGAGTGGGGCGTTCACTTGTGCCCTCCCCTTTCCTGACCTACCAGGCTGCATGCTCAGGTAAGAGTCTGGTATGGATTTTGGGGGACCCCATGCCATTTGTTTTTATTTTGGCATGGGGTTCCCCTTAAAATCCACACCAGACCATAACTGTACGTCATTTTGTGCACTAGCTACTGGGTGGTGCTTAATGGCCACACGGGGAGCCAATCAGTGGGTCCGGCGGATGCAATGTCCACCGGCCACCTGCAATAGTTTCCCAGAGAGATAGAATGGCCAATGTAAATAAGGGAGACCGCCGCCCTGTCAGGCATGGACACTGATCTGGTGTTCCTGCTCTGTGTTGCAGTGAGCCTATCCTCCCACAGTTAGACCCTTTTCACACTGAGGAGTTAAAAGGAGCTAAAAGTAGCGCTGCTATACTGACTGAAAAACTCCTTCACTGCATACTCAATGTGAAAGCCAGAGGCTTTCACACTGAGGCGATGAGCTGGCGGGAGAGAAAAAAAAAACTCCTGTCAGCAGTATCTTTGGAGCGGTGAGAGGAGCGGCGTGTATACCGCTCCTTCCCATTTAAAAAAAGGGAAAGCCGCGGCAATACTGCCCGCAATGCACCTCTGCAGAGGCGCATTGTGGGCAGTATTAACCCTTTATTGGCTGCTAGCGGGGGTTAATACCGCACTGCTAGTGGCCGATTCCCGCCGCACTCCCAGCGGTATAGCGCCGCTATTTTTAGCGGCGCTATACCGCCACCGGGTCTCCCGCCCCAGTCTGAAAGCGGCCTAAGAAAGCACAAACAGGAAACACACGTAACCCTTTGATCACCCCTGATGTTTTTTTTTTTTTTTTTTTTTTTTTCTTGTTTTTTTCTAAAGTGTATTTTTTGTGCGTGAACTCGAGAGAGAGGAGCCGGACTGCAGGAGTTGGGAGTAGGCAGACCCTCCCCCCGGAGGCAATCGCCATCCTTCTCCATGCCCCTGGTGGCAATGGCGGGTGTGAAGGGGGGCCTCCCACTCACCCCGCCCTACCTGCTCCTCTTGGGAGCCCAACTGGGGCCCAACGGGACCCCAATGGGGCAGAGGGACTCCCCCTATGAGGGAGTGAGGGGGCCTAGCCCACTCAGCCAGCCCCGTAGGTCCTTCGCCTCTCTTTATTTTAAGAGACCGCATGGCCAAAGTGCATGTGTTTTTTAAACCAATTTTGTGTGTGTGCAAGTGTGGTGGTTTTTGTGGGGGGGGGGTGGGCGTACTAAGCACAGGCGTACCTTGCATAGCACACCCACCGGGAGCCGGGCTGAGACCACCAAACTCAATTCACATGTAGCCGAGACCGGGATCCGAACCCTTGGCTGCAGAGGTGAATGGCTTGTCAGCGCAGTGCCAATCACGTTGAGCCACCACAGCTCCTGATCACCCCTGATGTTAACCCCTTCCCAGCCAGTGCCATTAGTACAGTGCATATTTTTAGCACATATTACTGTAATAATGTCACTGGTTCCAAAAAAAAGTGTCAAAAGTGGCAGTTAGGTGTCAGATTTGTCCACCACAATGTCGCAGTCCTGCTAAAAACGCTCATTACTAGTACAAAATGTATAAATAAAAACTCCATAAAAATATCCCATAGTTTGTAGACGCAATAACTTTTGCACAAACCAATCAATATATGATTTTTTTGGACCAAAACTATGTATCAGAATATTGGCCTAAACTGATAAAGAATTTTTTTATTTTTTATTTATTGGATGTTTTATAGCAGAAAGTAAAAAATAGTTTTTTTTTTTTAATTGTCAGTCTATTTTTGTTTATAGTGCAAAAAATTAGACCGCATAGGTGGTTAAATACCACCAAAAGAAAGCTCTATTTGTGGGAAAAAAAAGGACATCAGTTTTATCTGGGTCCAGTGTCGCATGACCGCGCAATTGTCAGTTAAAATGACACAGTGCCAAGGTGGTAAAACCTTCCCATAGTTATTATGACTCTTTATGTTACAGTTTAGCCACCCAGGATTCACCTTTGTTCTTCTATATTTATGGCCCATTAAAATGCACGTTCTCCCCTGGATACACCTCTTTTCCTTAATTTACTAACATGTGGAGGGAGCGGATTGGTTGATCTCTTTGTGATTTTACATTATTCCCCGGATATCATTTGTCCCCTGACATGCTGGAGACGTGCTCTGGAGAAATGGATCATTCATTTTAGGTCAAAGGTAGTATTTACAACCCTCGTAGTTAGTGCCGGGGACTTCCCTATAACACTAATCTCCTTTTACTCTTCTAAACATTTCCCCATGAGCGGTCAGAAAACAGCTGTGTGGGGGGCGTGACCACGCATGGCCGGGTGAGGAAGTGAACTGGTGTGCTCCCGCCGTACCTCCATGGGCTCCAGCATGACTTAATCAAGGATCGCTCTGAAGTGCCTTATTGTGCGGCTGATATCTGCTGACATCTATGACTCCCCCCTGGTTTTTCCTACCCTGGTTCTCGCTGACTATAAGGGGGGGTAAGCGGGACCCACGCTACGAGAACATACCTCCTGTCGGTGCGCCACTTTGACACCATTGACTGGTGACTGCTGATATCGTGGGGCTGGAAGCCGTGACCCGGAGCAGCTGCCGCAGAGACGCAGGGATACGGTACTGCGGGCTGCGGCTGGGACAGTAGCAGAGCAATCGATCTACTTACACATCCGGTGGCGTGCGCTCTACTCCTCTCCTCTCCACTCCTCACTCCCCGCTCTCCCCCCCGGAGCATTCCTGGAAGGCAAGCCAGAAGCCAACACTCGCAGGTACTCTGTTAGCTAATGGGAGGGGGGACGAGTGTTAAAAAAAGGAGACTAGAGGGAAACACTAATAATAGTCATCAGCCTCTTTTTTTCTCATCTGCAAGATAATAAAAAGACATTTAAGTATCATTTAGGAGGAGGTCAGTGAACGTGACTATAATTATCTCCTGGGGGAGAACAGAGCCAGAGATACAGGACGCCCTGTGGACCTTGTAAGAGTCATTGGACTGTCTTAAATAACCAAGGGGACCAAGACTTGACTGCCCAGACTGTCCAATCGAGCCAGGTGCACAGAAGTACACAAGGTATGTGAGGTATGCGATCTCTGAGACAACGGGAGAGTCGCACCTCACGTAAGGCAGCAGCGGGAATACAAACAACGCAGACAGCACAGATGCCTGCACCCAGACCCACTGAGCAATTGGAGATTTCCCGGTATTTTTCTACCTCACACGGTACGGCACGGTCCGCTGGGCGCAAGAGTGGGCTACTGGGGGTCGAGTTGGAGACTGAAGGGTGTGACACTAGGGGCTCTTTGGAGACAGCACCCCAACCCCTTATGGCAGTGAGAGCAGACGTGGAGGTTCTGCATACCACACCACAGAGCCCGCGTATGTTTAACATGTTGGCAGGGTCTGCCGCCCGCCCCATCCGGGAAGACTTTAAAAGCGAAATGGAGATTCTGAAAGCCCTAATCCAAGTGCTCCCCACAAGGTCTGACATAACTGAATTAATTTCAAAAGTGGAGGAAGCGCACTCCAGGGACCTAGAGACTGTCAGAACCGAAATACAGGGTCTGGAGGTCCGTTTGGGAGAGGGGGAGGTTGGGCTAAGGACCCTGGAGCAACGTGTTGAGGTGATGGAGAATGAGAACCGTAGCCAGATGGATGTCATAGTGTCCCTGCAGCTACAGCTGGAGGATCTCCAGGATAGGGGACGCCGTAACAATATACGTATAGGCGGGGTCCCGAAATCGGAAGGACATGAAGATCTTCAAGCTATGGCCCAAAACATTCTGCAAAGTGTTATGCAAGACACTAGTTCACCAAATTTTGAGATGGACAAGGGTTGTCCTCGGGATGTGATCTGTCGATTACATTATTTTTCACACAGGGAGGCAATCCTACAGAAAGCATGGCAGACCGGCTCAATAGAATTTGAGGGGACACAGCTTAAGATTTTACCAGACTTATCCGGGGCCACCCTCCAAGGTAGAGCACTACTCCGTCCAATATTAGATTGTGTGAGGGCGAGGGGAGGGACATACAGATGGAGGTTTTCCCATCTCCGTCTTTATTAAGAAAGCCTCACTTTCATTTTGGCTTCACTCTAGAGCAGACCTTCCTCATTTGTTTTCATTTTTGGAAACAGAACCATTTCCAGTCCAAGACTGGTTACAGTTAAATCCGAGAACTATAGACTTTAAGAATGTCTGATTTCTTTTTTTTCTCTTGTTTTTGGTCAAAGGGATAATTGGAGGACAATCCTGATTGGAGCACTGGACATTTTACTCTTTTTTTTTCTCATCTTGATGATTGCTTATAGAGTTAACAGTAGCTTAGAGGGAGCAGTCTGCCCCTGGACTTTCTCACTTTATAATTTTTCGTATTACACTAGGGACCTCAGTATGCTATATGTGGACTTGTTTTGGATGCCGGTATTGCCTTTTCTCTGCGCCCCCCTGAATAGGGGCCGCAGGGAACTGGGCAAGTAGATATTAATAGGGGGATCTATTTGGTACCTGGGACAGTGCCGGAGGGGAGGGAAGGGTAGGGTTGGGTAGGCTAGGGGGGAAGGGAGGGACCCAAGAAGATTCACTTATAGTTCCACAGGCTGCAGCCTGCTTACTGTTTTTTCACAGTGTTTTGGGGGGGCTGGGGGTTTCCCATTGCAGATTTTGGGAAGGGGGTTAGGGAGGGGGGCTTTGTACGGGTTCACTCATCACTACGTGCACCCAAGGGCGCTTAACCTACACTGACAGTTAGGGTGGGACCGATTTTCTGAAGTACACTTTCCCACCTTTTTTTTTCTCTCCACTGTAGCTTCCTGCAGCGGTCGATGAGGTTCACATGGGCACCGCAAAGGCTTGGGAGGGCGAGGGGGAAGTTTGGGTTGGGTTGGGGGGGCTGGACCCAACCCCCAGGGGTTGGTGTCGCAGAAGGGATGGGTGTCTTGGAGGCACTGTGGTCGGGTACCATAAGATAAATCACCCGAAAGGAATAAGAGCTCCCAAGATCTGATATGAATCAGGGGACACCTGTCAAGAGACCTGTTACTGGGTTTGTCCATCCGGTATGATATATCAGAAGAAGGCTTGCCCCTGGTAGTCATGATGACCTAGGGGTAATTAATCTATCCTAGAGCGAGTTTATGTTATATTTATGCGGATAGAAGGAGCGTGTGGAGGCGGTGGGAGACCCCTCATCGGGGGAGGCGTGGGTCAACAACCCCGATTAGGCCATCACTCAGGGGATTGGATATTTGAGTGACCAAAGTTTCGCTTTGGGATACCCTTGAAGAGGAGGAGGACAACCCAGTTCCTCTCTTCTCTGTCTTAGGGTATCAGTTTAGAGTAGGGGTATAGAGGGTTGGGTGGGGGGTTTCTTTTTTTTTTTTTTTTTCTCCTCCTTTCTTGCAGGGGCCGGGTGCTCGGGTCTCCCCATAGGGAATCCGAGGGGCGCCCAGAAATGGAGGCCCTTTCAGTGATTACAATCAATGTTAAGGGATTAAATATTCCGGAAAAGAGACGTATCTTATTGCAGGACCTAAAAAAAGAAGAGGGAGAAACATAGCTTTGATACAGGAAACACATTTTAGAAAAGGGGGGCTCCCCTTCCTTAGAAATCGACATTTTCCGACAGTATATCATGCGACGAATCCTGCGGCAAAAAAGGGGGGAGTATCAATACTTATATCTTCTAACACGCCATGGTCCTTAAAAGACTCCCTGGTAGACGCTGAGGTGCAGGACTTAGCGGTAAAAGGGACGATAAGAGGAGCGATATTCACGTTCGTTACTTTTTATGCCCCTAATGTACAACAGGACCAGTTCCTAAGGAACTTCTTGAACAGGCTAACAGGTTTTCAAGAAGGTCAGCTGATCATGGGAGGGGACTTAAATGCCCCTCTGGACCCTACTTTGGATACGTCAAACGGTGGCTCTTCAGTTGCGGGGGGCACCCGGAAACAAATCAGACAGTTGCTACAACAGGAGACATTGATAGATATATGGAGAATGATGCACCCAGGGGAACGAGATTACTCCTTCTATTCCATCCCGCATAAGACATACTCACGTATTGACTATTATTTTGTTCCACACAGTCAGCTCCACGCAGTTATAGAAGTTGGAATAGGTGAAATTTCCTGGTCCGACCATGCCCCAATCCTTCTGGAATATAAATTAGGGGACTCCAGGCCTTTTGGACCGGGGGGCTGGAGACTAAACAATAGATTATTGCAGGATGAGGTGGTGCTGGAAGATGTCCAGAAGGAGTTAAAATGGTACTTTGAGTCCAATGATACCCCAGAATGTAACCCAGGGGTAGTATGGGAGGCCCATAAGGCAGTCATAAGGGGAGTCCTGATGAAACATGGTGCAAGGGTTAAAAGGGATAGGGAGACCCTGTCTCTTTATTCTTCTTTTCTTTCTACCTTGTTCTTGTTTCTGTTCTTATTTCTAACTGTTTTTAAAAAAAGAAAAAAGGGTATAGCTGTTTGGAGGAAATAGCGGCTGACCTGCTGTTTGGGCTAGTCAAGTGGGAGCTGATATTGCTTCTCGACATGCTCCATTTTCTGACTAACAAAGGTAAAGCTAAATGGTTGCTACGCAGCAGAGGTTGGCTGCACCTTGTTTCTGTTTCACACTGCTGATAATTTTGCAGATGCTAACGTGACTTTTTTTTTCTTGAAGACCACATTGTGAAAACCTGTATGGCTAACTGACTTATATTGTACTGCCTGTTTTTGATACAATAAACCTGAAATGTTTAAAAAAAAAAAAAGGGGGATAGGGAGAGGAATATAACAACCCTTATGACAAAGATTACAAACCTAGAAAAAAGGCATAAACAGAGATCTAACCCAGAGGTAGAGAGAGAGAGAGCTTATGATGGCACGCAGACAAATTACCGAACTGCTCTTCTACAGAGCAAGAAGGGCCATACAAAATGGCAAAAGGCAGAACTATGAACAAGGCAATAAATGTGGGAAGCAACTGGCGAACTCATTGAAGGAACAACACACTAAGACTTATATCCCTATGATTAAGGGATCAGGAGGCGAAGAACACATGCTACCCAGAGAAATTGCACAGAGATGTAGCGACTTTTATAGCACTCTATAGAATTTACAAACAACCCCCCCAACAACATGAAGCAATGGGTAACTATATAGAATCTTCAGGTATCCCGACTCTAACAGTAGAGATGAGCCAAGAAATGGAAAAACCTATAACCTTAGAAGAACTACAGGAGGCAGTGAAAAAAGGGAAAGGAGGGAAATCAACGGGAGCAGATGGATTTACCATTGCCTACTATAGACTCTTCCTCCCTGGTCTAGGCCCCTTTATGGTCAGAATGTTTAATGGTCTGGGCGATACATGTTCCTTTCACACTGAAACCCTGAAAGCGGTAATAGTGGTCATACCCAAAGAAGGTAAAGATCCCTCTCAATGTGGGAGCTATAGACCCATTTCATTACTCAGCGAAGATTTGAAGCTTTTCGCCAAAATATTAGCAGCACGTATACAACAATATATACCCGGGCTTATCCACAAAGATCAGGTGGGATTTGTGCAGATGCGTGAAGCCAGGGATAATACGGTTAAGACTCTGAACTTGATCCATCTGGCTGACACTTTTCGAACCCCCGTGTGTCTTCCTTGGTACTGATGCCGAGAAAGCCTTTGATCGGATAAATTGGCAATTTATGTTTATGGTTCTGAGACACATGGGGTTCGGCAATAAGATGCTACAATGGATCACAAGTAACTATACTCATCCAACGGCACAGGTTAGAGTGAATGGAATATTGTCTCCACCCTTTAAATTGTCGAACGGGACAAGACAGGGATGCCCGCTATCCCCTCTCTTATTTGCGTTATCTGTAGAACCTTTATTAAATAGGATCCGATTGAATCCAGACATTAAAAGGAGTGTCTTTTGGAGATGCAGAATATAAGATCTCTGCTTACGCAGACGATATGATGTACTCCTTGATGAACCCGATGGAATCCCTTCCTAAGTTGTTACAGGAACTGCAATTATATGGAGGATTATGAAATTTTAAGATAAATTATGATAAGTCAGAAGCAATGGGAGTAGCGATCCCGGAGGAGGATCTGCGGTCTTTGAAAGCTAAACACAGATTTAAATGGTCTGACAGGTCACTTACATACCTGGGCACCTCCATCCCGGCAGACCTGACACAGGTTTTCAAACTTAATTTTGTGCCACTATTGGTGAAAACACGGGTCCGCCTGGAGGGCTGGAAGAGAGGGTTCCATTCCTGGTTCGGGTGAGTCAATATTATCAAAATGAGCATATTACCGAAATTTTGGTATCTCTTCCAGACACTCCCCATCGCCATACCAAAATCCTTTTTTAACCAGACGCAAACTCTTTTTAATAAGTTCATATGGGCTAATAAACCCCCAAGAATTAAGAGGCGCACATTATCTTTATCAAAGCGAGATGGAGGCGTGTCGGCTCCAGATATCTATAGGTACTATCAGGCGGCCATTTTGATCCGCCTGATAGATTGGAGGAGACATGGCGATGAGAAAATATGGCCAGGTTTGGAGCAAGCCCAGTGCAGTAGTATACTCCATCTGGCAGCATGGTGTTACAGAGATCTGCCGATAACTATCAAGAAACACCCACTGATAGTAGGCCCAACACTGAAAGTTGCTTATGGGCTATTTGCGAAGGGGACATTGTCCACCTTGGATTCACCACTTTACCCAATTCTGGGGAAACCCCAGTTCATACCAGGGTTGATGAAGTGGCCTTTCAGTGGGTTAATAGATCAGGGCCTGGTACAGGCATCTCATTTTGTTAAAGAAGGCTCATGGCATACTATGCAGGAGATGGTAACGGGTGGGATTCCCTACCAACTGGATACTTGGAGGGCATTACAATTACGGCACTTCTTTGACACTTTGAAATCCCCTATAAGATATGGGCGTAAAACTAACAAGATTTGAGGGGTATTGTAGTGGGAGTGGAGTACTTCGGCACGCCCTCTCAAGAATTAACGAATTATTAAACGTACCGATGGAGGACTCCCAAATCCCCTTTTTTAACAGGTGGGAGGTGGAGCGGGGAAGACCTTTTACAGAACAAAAGAATAAAATACTCCGGAATATATTTGAATCATCAGTCTGTGTGAAGACACAGCAGATGAATTACAAGATATTAACTCAGTGGTATCGTACTCGGGTAGTATTAAAGAAGTGCTACCCAGACATCTCGGATAGATGCTGGAGGTGCGGAAAGAAGGAAGGAACGTTATTACATATTCTGTGGTTCTGTCCGAAGATTTTAAGTTTTTGGACAAAGGTTCAGGGAATAGCACAGAAATTTAGCAAAGAAAAACTACCAGAGGACTGGTCTTATTATTTATTACAGGACTCTGAGATTTCGGTAAAGTGTTATAGGAAATCCATGGTTTGCCACCTTCTAAATGCTGCCCGTGCCTGTATCCCAAGGATGTGGAAACAGACACAACCGCCAACGGTAAAGATGTGGCTTAATAGAGTAGAAGATACAAATAGAATGGAGGACCTAGTGTGGACCTCCAGGCAGAAACGTAAGGTCTACCTTGATACATGGGCTGAATGGAATGC
This sequence comes from Rana kukunoris, assembly GCA_029574335.1. NCBI lineage: Eukaryota > Metazoa > Chordata > Amphibia > Anura > Ranidae > Rana > Rana kukunoris. The sequence continues at coordinate 4,043 of JAJQKJ010001073.1, read as the reverse complement.
GTTTAGATACTCAGAAGAAGGAAGGGTTCTGATAGATGCGTAAATACGCAATACGGGAGGGATCCGGCCCTGCGGACGAGGAGGAGAGGAGATGGATGGAAGAGGGGGTGGTTCCCCCACCCCTTTTTTTTTTTGTTATTATTATTATTAATTTTTATTTTTATTTTTTGGGGGGGGGGGGGGTGGCTATATTTTTGGTTAGTTTTGTTTGGAAGGGGGGGATGGCGCTGGTGTAGTATTGGAAAGACAATGCAGAGAGTGATATCACAAGAGGTGGTCCAACTGCCCCCCCTTGTAGGGGACACTTGGACCCCCTGGTGGAGGGGGGGTTCATTGGCCTGATGTAGTAAGGGGAAGGCACCCACAGAATTAAAAGGCAATTAGAAATATGGAGGATGATTTGCAGTTTGAGAGAGAAATGATACGACATGTTCTGGGAAACATATCCCCTTTATCTTTGTTTAAATGATTTGATTTTGTACCATGTGGGTATTTCTTTTCCTTCTTTCATTCTTGTATGTTGTAATGCCTTTATGGCCAGAGGGATGGCCCTTTGTATGTATGTCACTATGCTTGTTTGGAAAACAATAAAAGAAAATTTGAAGTATATGTAGTGCTACCCCCGCAGGAGCCGCTGGTTAGATTGGGGATGGCATGTTGAAAACGAGATTCGAGGTACACAAACCATAGGATGGGCTATGGGTGACCTAAAGTATTACAGTGCCACGTCCTAAAATGAGCTAGAAAGATTTGTGGTTTAGGAGAGAAAATGGACTTTCTAGGCACCAATCATTAGCATAAAATACGTTTTTATTGATACAATACCAAAAGGATTTTGGTGTTGCAATCAAAGTTACAATACAAATTCATAAAAGTACATTAAAAAACACATATAATTGATCACAAAATAAAAGATAAGTGAAAAAAAAAAAAAAAATTGTAACCAGGAATGGTCCGACGTAGAAATCAATGTTGGTTGATGACTACTGTAGGTACAGATAAAAATAAACATAAGCTCTACATGTTTCGCAATTAATGCTTCCTCAGTAGCTATGAGTTTTCGTCCCCAATAGTGGGTATCGTAAAAAATGGACAGTAAAGATGAGTACTGAATGGAGCCTAAAAATATCCAAATGATTGGAAAACGATCCAGGTAGAACTAGAGCGACGTGGCTTCCTCCAAATGTGTACACCGCAGAGTATCGGTAGAAGGGGCTGATCATTTACTTATACTAGTATGCTCAAGCAGCTAAATATATGAAGAAGAGGGAATAATCCCATAGCGTTGAAGCGTGGATTCCAATCAGTGAATAGACCAAAAATTGGTTGGAAGCTGCAGTGTGATAGAAGAGTGTCAGCCAAGCCGTTTGGTTAGGTTCCCTGCTGAGAATAGGAGACAGATTGGGGATGGCATGTTACCTCAAGGCTCTGGTGATGTGTCTAGGGTGAATGATGAAGTACAGTGGCAATGAAGGAATATCCGCAAGATAAAAGAGCACTTATAAAGAGACTTCCTAACAGTCAACAGTCGCAATAAGCGTATAGTGATTGGTTTGTGCAAAAGTTATAGTGGCTACAAAATAGGGGATAGTGATATTGTGGCGGACACATCAGACATGTTTGACACATTTTTGGGACCATTCACATGAATACAGTGTATAGTGCTATAAAAATACATTGATTACCGTATACATATGACTGGCAGGGAAGGGGTTAACACTAGGGGGCACGGAAGAGTTTAAATGTGTATCCTGGGTGTGTTCCAACTGTGGGGGGAGGGGGACTGACTGGGGGAGGTGACCGGTGCTGTGTCTTTATGTACAAGGGACACAGCATCTGTCTCCTCTCCGTGACAGGACATGGAGCTCTGTGTTTACACCCCATCATTACACACAGAGCTCCACGTCCCTGCTCTGTCATTGCTGATCGCGGGTACCTGGCAGACATTGCGGTCCTCCCGGATTTATAGAGCCACCTTGAGGCAGTCTTTTGACTATGGCCCGGGGCTCAAGTAGTTAAGTGGGTTACTAAAGCTCTAAAAATGGGAATGTGGTTAATGCCTAGGTTAAACAAAAATATGTAGCAGTATACATTTTAGACCAAATTTATGAGGAAAAATACATTTTTTTACAAAATGTTATGATAGAAATGAAGAAAAACTCATGTTTTTACAAAATTTTCGTTATTTTCTCATTAATAGCGAAAAAAAATAAAAACCGCAGAGGCGATGAAATACCACCAAAAGAAAGCTCTATTTGTGGGAAAAAAAAGGACAAAAATTTCATTTGGTTACAGTGTTGTATGACTGAGTTATTGTCATTCAAAATGTGAGAGCACCGAAAGCTGAAAATTGGTCTGGTTATTAAGGGGGTTTAAGTGCCCAGTGGTCAAGTGGTTAAAGATGGCTATGCTTCCGCGATTGGCAGCAATCAAAATACCACAGTTCAGACTTTTGCCCTCATACAATTCCTGTGGAGGCATAAAAAAAACCTAGAATAAAGTTCTCACTTCTAAATCAGAAGAAAATAAAAAGATGGGAAGGGTCTACCAAATTTCTATAATTACTATCTGGCGTCACACCTCACAGGTGATCGATTGGAGTTGCCATGGCCACTCCAAAGACTGGGTCAGATTGGAAGACTCACCGAGTAAAACGCAAAACCCACTTTCTATTCTCACCATGGATTCCATCAAAAAGCACCCAGTGACAGGCACTACATTGACTCGGTTCCGCGTCGTGGCCACCAAAATGGACCTGACTTCAATCTATAGCCCATTATCCCCGCTAAGGGACAACCCAGACTTACCTCCAGAAATTGGTAATGCTTCCCTTTCACAATGAAAGATTGCTTCCACAAAGGCTTATTTAAAAGCCTAGCGGCACTTCCAAGACTCTCCTGGTAGACATATTTTCAAATACGTAATTATGCCAACACTGGGCCTCATAGATGACTAAAATTGAATAGGTCTGTGCTGAGGAAACGCAGTGTGACAGAACAACCTCCATTGCTTACGCATGGCTACAAAACTCACTCATAACAGACGACAGATTTAGACAGAGGGCCAGATTCTCACAGAATTCCGGCGGCGTAGCGCAAGCCATTTACACTACGCCGCCGCATCGTACTAGAGCAAGTGCTTTAATCTCAAAGCACTTGCTCCGTAGTTTTCGCCGGCGTCGCGTAAATCGCCCAGCGTAAACCCGCGCAATTCAAATGGGGCGGCTTGTATTTAAATTAAGCATGCCCCCGCGTCGAACGAACTGCGCATGCGCCGGCCAGGGGAAAAAGCCCAGTGCGCATGACCCAGCTCACGTCGGAAAGCGGCGTTGAAACTGACGTCAAAACGACGTGAGCGTCATTTACGCAACTCCCTATTTGCGAACGAGTTAGTAAAACGACGTAAGCGGCGGAAAAAGACGACGCTGACCCGACGCCATACTTAACATGGCATCCGACGGCACCCGACGGTACTTCGTAAGGTTACTCCTCATAGAAGCTGGGGTAACCTTACGCGAACGAAAACGGTGTACGTGACGACGGGGCCACGTAAAAGCGATCGGGAATCGGCGTAGTAGCCTCATTTGCATAGGCAAATGTGAAACAACGTAAAGGCCACCTAGCGGCCGGAGTGGTCATTACAACTACGATCCGCAAGTGTAATGGTATTACACTTGTCGGATGTTAAAGCGTATCTATGCCAAAGTGATGCTAAGAATCACTCGCATAGATACAAGGCCAAAAAAAAAAGGCGATACGACAGGGTATCTGAGATACCCCGTCGTAGCGCCTTTGAGAATCTGGGAAAGAAAGAGGCCCAATTTGTGAAAAGAGTTGATGATGCTTGATGAGTGACCAGTAATTGTGCGAAATATGTATGTAAACCATAATTCAGTCTAAGTGTGTTTGACTGGGCACCAACACTGCCCAACAATAATTCTCTATTTGTGGCTGGTGTGGGAGGGGGGGCGTGGTATTGTGTAGTGAGTTGTATGGGGGTTTGAACATAAACTTTTTTAACGGGTTTTATAGACTAATGCTAGG